>WSYH01000131.1:209891-296071 GCA_036426205.1 Ascaphus truei
GGACAGTGATGTAGTTGGTGTTCCGGGAGCCACAGTAGTAGCAGAGACCCTCATTGGCGGCGTGTTATCTCAGCGGTCCGAAGCTGTTGGCTACCGATTTGCATCGGTTGGGGAGCGTCCGGCGCAGGAAGAGCCAAGGAGGAGACCTAGAAGGGCGGCATTAAACGGGTGCTGGGCTTGTTACGGTTGCTCTTGAATGCGCTGGGTCCATCTGGATGCTAAGGGCAATGAGATCCTCTAGAGATGAGGGCCGCCGAACATGAGCTGCGAGATCATCCTTGAGGGATTCGGACAAATCCTGCCAGTATGCCGCGCGGCAGCTTAATATTCCACGAGTCTGCAGCGATGGTGTGGATCTCCACTGGTATTTGCAGCCGACCTGGGACCCTGGGAGAGATAAACAAGAGAAGAAGCGGCAGACCTCCCTAACGCTGGGGTGTCAAACCTGCTGGAACTCTCGCCGGAATTGGGGTGGTAGTCCTGTTAAATCAATATGCTCCAGAGGGGAGAAGCCCAGGCGAGCGTCGCCGTGAGCAGGGCAAAGACACAGGCCACTTTAGAACGACCTGAGGGAAACCGAGATGGGTACATCTCAAACTGGACGTCACATTGGTTCAAGAATCCCCAGCAAGTAAGGGGGTCCCCGGCATAACTGGTTGGGAGGCGTGAATAGTGGCTCAGAGTTGCCCATAGGTATTGGGGCAGGAGGGATGGTGCAGCTGGCGATTCGCAAGGAGAGTTTAGAAAGTTCTTGCTCCAGGCCGTGACTTGGTTGCTTAAAAATTGCCAGTAATCATAGTGACCTTGGCCCACCTCAGGGGGTCTGCATTTGTTGGGCTCTGCATAATGTATGCCTGTATGCCCGCAGACCTGGCCAGTCCCCAGTACTGAGGTGGGTAAGGGTATAACATGCACCACAGCAGTGGAGGGCGTGCCCGGAGTGTGGTGTAAGATGCGTTGCCGGGCCTGGGGAAGGGTTAACAATACTTGCTGAGTCGGGTGGGTGAGAAGTCGAGGGTAATGTCCAAGACGTGGGTCAGGGGAGGAGGATAGATACAGCGTAGTGAGGTCCAAAGCCGAGTCCAGGGATAGCAGGTACACGTAGTCAAACAAGAGCCGAGATCAAATCCAAAGGTATCCAACGGGGCAGGGACAGGAACAAGAGCTGAAACAGAGAACAGAGCTTGGCATAGACAGCTGCACCACGAGTCACAGAGGAACTATGCAGAGCAAGGAAGGAGAGGGCAGACTGGTGTTATAAATGCAGGAGGACCAATGGTAGCAAGGGGTGGAGCAGAGGCCTGCTGAACGATTCCAGGGATAGGTCCAGGTGAGCAGGGAGGGTCGAGAGGTGAGTAGTTGAAATCGCCTGCAGCCGATGGGGGGGGGGGCGGAGCCAGCGGCACGGAAGGACGAGTAAGAGGATTGGGGGCGCCCACACTCCGTAAGCTTGCCATGCGCACCCGGCCGGTGCGGGGGATGTGGCGTTGCCAGAGGAGGAGCGGATGGCGTGGGGGAGGAGCGTAAGGAGCCGAGGGAGCGGGAAACCGGAGCTGACAGCCGCACCGGGGAGCGAGGTGACGGGGACCCGCTGAGAGGCGCGTGTCCCCCGATCCCTTACAGTGGTTTAGCTTCACCCCTTTTCCCACTATGGCTAAGGACTTTACAATGGTGTCTGCTCCAGATAGTGCATGTATGTGTCCCCTGCTTAGCACCTGCAGGAACATTAATATCCTCTACATCTATAAGTGTGACTAACTAATCATCTTATTTGATTCCGATATTACTTTATAGTATGTATGGAGTAATCGATGATGAAATGGCAAATGCAATAGGATCCCAGAAAAGTTTTGATTAACATGATTTCAAGTAAAGGATCATTTCAATGCACAAAGAGGTTGGAAATGCAGATGTGATGCATGACCCACAGTCCTACCACCTTTTTTTATCATTACATTATGAAATAGTTTGTTAATGTGTCTGATTTCTAAATTGTATCTAAGTACATTCTAGGATCATGGTTTTATAAATTCGAAAAGGAATGCAAAGCTTAGAATACAAACTGCAAGTGGCTTTAAAAATCAGGATTGGTCCATTTTGAAAATGTCAATTTAGTAGACAAAAGTACTTGCTGAAAATAGTGTCAGGCTGCTAATAGAATTTAAACAAAGAAACACAAAGTGGGAGATGCCAAGGGAGTTTTATGACAAGACTGGGTCAAAGAGAGATATTTTCATTTAGTGCCGATTTATGCCCATTTATTAAAGCACCATTCCACCTAAAACAATGATTGTTTGTTGTACAGTATTCAAACTGGGAGGTCTCAGCAGCTGAACCGTACTATTTTCAGGTTCGACGACTGGTGCCCTAGATACTTACCATTTAGATGCCTGGTTAAATAGGAAGCCAGTGGTTAAATAGGAAGCCTAGAAATTTGGGTGAAACCTAGAAATCTGCATTTTTTTCAAAAGGCCCTAAAATGGATGGTATTGTATCATATGATTTTAAAAAATGTGGGGTAAAATTCTTTAGATGTTCTTGTAGATTATTGTTTTCTAATCCAACAGGAAACACAAAGCTAAAGTACTCAATTTACTGCCAATCCCTCTGCACGTAAAAAACATATAACATTTGTATTGCTTTTTAATGTACACTGATAGTTCTGCTTTTGAAAGCATTGAAATGTCCAATAATGAAATAAGATTTTGAAACATTAGAATTATTATGAATCAATGATATAAAAAAAAACTTGGTGCAACTAAGGCTGATGGCTGATAGAGGGCACTGTGAGCTTGTCTTTGCTAGCTGTTCCTGTAGCCTGATTGAAAAACAGACATGCAGAGCGACAGAGTCACAAAGAGATGAAAGGACCAAAAAATAATAAATCCAGGGGGAAATAGTGTGGTAGGATTGAATTACGGCATGTCAAAGGTGATGTTGGAGGAGGAGGAAAATGAATGTCCTTTATCTGATCAAAGTTCAGGTTTATTAACAATATCTTCCACACCCACATAAAAAGCTAGCAAGTGAATTTTCTCTCTTTGATATGCATTGCTCTTACAGTGATAATTGATATAAGTAATAGTACACGTGTGCGGCTTCATTATCAACTTAGGAGAAGAAGCAAAAGTAATATGTGATTAATCTATGAAATCATTGATAAAAAAGTAGAACGTTTATACAGTACACAAGCCTTTTGCTATGCTGAACCTGAGAACCTGAGAGGTTTTAAGGCATGAAACCCATTTAGCACAATATACTGCATTTACAATGAAATCAAAATACCTACACCATGTATGATTTTCCTACCATTTGAAATGTTTCATTTGTAATTTAAGATAAGTGTTACAGTTTTCCAAATGAGAAAAAATACAGTAACCACAAATGGCACAGAAGAAAATATGTAACACTAGCTGAGAGACCCGGCGTTGCCCGGGATGTACATGTGTAATAGGTAGTATTATTTATAAATCGTGGAACAATAGGTGAGTATTGTTGTTGAAAGGTTTGGGGGGGGAGGGAGAAAAGAAAGGGGAGCGGGGGGGGGGAGAGAAGAAGAAAGGAGGAGCGGGGGGGGAGAAAAGGGGAGACGGGGGGGAGGGAAGAAGGGGAGGGAGCGGGGGGGGTGGAGAAAGGGGAAGTGGGGGGGGGGAAGAGGGGGAGAAAGGGGAGCGTGGGGGGTGAGAAAGGGGAGCGGGGGGGGGAAAAGGGGAGCGGGGGGGGGGAGAAAGGGGAGCGGGGGGGGGGAGAAAGGGGCGCGGGGGGGGAGAAGGAGGGGAGCGGGGGGGGAGAGAAAAGGGGAGCGGGGGGGAGAAAGGGGAGCAGGGGGGGAGAAAGGGGGGGGGGGAGGGGGGAGGAAGGGCGAGCGGGCGGGGGGAGGAGAAAGGGGAGCGGGCGGGGGAGAAGGGGGATGCGGGGCGGGGAAGAACGGAGGGGGGAAAGGGGAGAATGGGGGGAAAGGGGAGGGGGAAGAAGCGGGAAGAGGGGACGGGGAAAGGGGAGAGGGGCAGGGGAGAGGCGAAAGGGGGAGGGGGGCAAGGGGAAAGGGGAAGGGGGATGGGGGAGGGGAAAGGGGAGCAGGGGAGGGGGAAAGGAAGGGGAGCGGGGGGGGGGGAAAGGGGAGTGGGGGGGGGAAGGGGAGTGGGGGGGGGTGGAGAGCAGTGGGCATATGTATTGTCATAATTTATGTATGGGCATTTCCCCCCCCTCCTCCGTGCGTCCGTCCCCCTGCTGGTTCGGCTGGTGCCCCCCCCCCGTTCCCCGTGAAGCTCACCTCCCCCCCCCCGGCGCCCGCTTGTCCCCAATGTGCCGTCTGCTGAGTGAGGCGTGCAGGTGGCAGCAGGAAGCGACCTGTGTGGGATGAGACTCGCGTCCCCACCCCGGACACCCGCCGATGTGTGGCGATCGGCTGAGCGGCATAGGAAGCGCTGTGGGCCTCGCGGCCCAGTCAGGGCGGTGGGGATGGAGGAGAGCATAGGGGGAGCGCGAGGGGGCCTGAGGCTGAGGCGGGACGGCAGTGGGCCTGAGGCTGAGGCTGGAGCGCTATGGCCTGAGGCTGAGGCGGGACGCGCAGTGGGACTGAGTGCTGAGGCGGGGACGCGCAGTGGACTTACCTGGGGGTCGGTGGTAGCGCTGGGGAGGTGGTAAGGGCAGCGCTGGGGTAGGGGGCCGCGCTTCTCGTCCGGAGCCAGTGCAGGGGCGGGCGCAACGTTGATGGGGGGGGGGGCGGACAGGGGGGTGTGTCGTGTTGTGTATACGAGCTGCTGTTTGTAGTTAGATGCTGATGTGTGTGTTGGTGTGGTTATAGAGCTGGGTGGTGTGTTGTGTGTTGTGTGTGGTGTGTGTTGTGTGGCCGTCACTAACCTCAGCCATCGAGGGTGTGCGGGCGAGGCGGCCCAAGGGACAATGGAGATTTCCCTAGGGCACCGGACATCAGGGCAGGCAGGCAGGCAGGCAGGCAGGCAGGCAGGATACAGTGCTTCACAATATAGTATAAGAGTATGCTGCTTTTAATCTAGGCTCTACATTAGTAGTTTGGTAATTTTCACAACGGGCGGGTTATTGTATTTCAGTTTTCCTCCGAAATAGAAAACCTGGAAATCTTCAAGAGAATTTTCAGACTTTATCTTATAAAAAGCTAAAGGTTGAAGGAAATAAAGGACAGAGGAACTTATTTACCAAACTTGCTCCTGTAAATAATATCTTCACCGGTGCTACAAGACTCATACGGCCCATATGAGTGAATGCTACTCACATTCTGGTGCCCACATGAGCCATTTGACCATATACAAGTGAATGCGAGGCCCTTTTAAGCTGCACTTTGGATATCACGAAGGTGTACACCTTTTTGAATAAACTAGAGCAGTATGCAACACTTGGGAAAGATGCTGCAATCATACTAAAATAGTGAAAAGAGAATGCGCAAACGATTTTTTAATATTTTAAAATGCTTCCATAAACCCTTGAAAAGAAACGTAGATGAACTATTCACAGATTTATCTTTGAAGAGCCCTGACATTACACTGCGGACACGCAGCCCTTTGGGCATTTATTGACAGAGAGCACCAGCAGGTATCTATGGATGGGGGGAAAACTAAGCATACGTCATGTTGCCACATCATAAATGCCACGCGCAGGTTAAAAGTTCGAACTGTGCACTTGAAAAATGAACGTTTTTTTTTTTTTCAACAGGAACTAAACACAATTATGGAAAGCGACCCCTTAGTGTGTTGAGCAGACCTTAAGAAAAAACTAGTGGTGAGAATATTAAAAACAGCGCCTTCGGGAAGGAAAACAACAAATTGCCTTTTTAACTGATTTTCTGATCTAAGAAATGAAGCCAATCATGCATTAACTCACTTTGCGCTGCTCGGCAGCCTTATTCGAGCTCGGCTAGCCCACGAATTCGGGTATACCCGGGTGTATGAGGTTTGTGACTGTTTTCTGCCCGAGTGCATTGGGTTATTTTCAGGCAGGGATTGAAGCATTTTATTCCCACTGGCTGCAATACTGCACAGTATATATATAATTAACTGCATACAATTCATGGAATTATGCCATTGTGACACGCGAAGCATTGCCAGCACTAAGCTCTCTGGAAACCTTAAGAGCATTACAGTCAGCAGGCAATTTGCCTGGGGGTATGTGAATAATCTAAGTCAATTAAAACTTGACTCAGCAGCTCTTATTTTCACTGCGCTCATAAATCTATATTGTGGAAACATTAAAAACCAGGACTAGATGTGCCTGTCCCTGGAAATTAGTATTTTTGGCAGTCAGAAAAAACATTGCTGGGAAAAAGGGCAACGTGACCACAAACGGAGAAAATGATTAATAATGTGGTTATCTTTGAGACAGGGCTTATATAGTAATTGATCTACGGTTCAAAGTCTATAGTAGGAAAAGTTACAAATATAGTCACCTCCTTTAAATAGAAACAGGTAATGGTAGTGTGTTGTATGGTTTATTTTTTTTGTACATTTATGAATGGTTTCAGTGGAGGTGAGTTTGGATTAAAAGTGTGCTAAGGAAGTGTGCATGTGTACACCCACATGAGGGGTGGTGGATTATCATATGGTATACATTTCTGTGGACAGCAATCATGAACTGGACCTCTTCTGTGACATGCAAAGATGCTATTCACATTTCTCCAGACATTATTTTCATTGATCTGCTATGGACACAGGTAAGCTGTCTTAACTTTTGTAACCCTTGATTATCTTTCTCTTCATATCTCGCTAAACACATCAGTCCTGCTTTGCAAGCGAAGCAAAATTAGAAAAATTAAAACATCATGCTAGTAGCAGTAGCTACAATTTATGTTTATTTTAAAAAAAAAGTAACCATTTTGTTTTATATTTTACACTCAAAATTCTAACCTTGTCCCTAATGGTATAAGGGAAATTCCAGGAAGGTATGACCCAATAAATTCCTATTTGAGAGTACATTATGTGCGTAGTAGTAAAAGAAAAGAAGCTATATGATTTCGATGATAGAACAGTGAGAATAAAGCAGACTTGATAAAATGATTGATGACCCATCAATGGTCATTTTACTGAGCCCTTACAATATTATTAAAATCAATATTATTATGTGAATAATGCAAACGTTAAGATAAAGCAATGGATTTTAACCAAAAAATACTTTTTTGAGGGGAGGATAGTGGGACTGATGTTTTACGTTAGAAAAAAATTATAACAAATATTGTTATAAGGGATGACCATCTGGTTGTTATTACATATTCCATTTCCTTCTATTTATCAATAGCATGCACCGAGTCTGTTATATGTCAGTAGCTTTGCTTGCATGTGTGGCATGGTTGTGTTCAATAAAGACTCTCATTTCTAATAGGCTGATCATGGACCATACAAAGAAGTACAGTAGCTCAGCAGTTAAATCTGTCAGGCTGATGAAGGGATTTAGAACGCATGGCAGGTCTTTTCAGTACCAAAAAGAAGGATAAGTGGTTTGTGAGCAATGAGGGGTTGATTTTTTGTAATGTACAGTGTCTGGGAGACTAGCAAAAAAACATAACATAATAAGACAGGATCAGCTCTGGAATTGACATCTGTGGCCGGTAGTGCAAACACATGACAGACACAGAGTCAGAGTGTATGTGGTTTGTTGTTAGTTTTGTAATTGTAAAGTTGCAAAGTTGGAGAATGGAAGAAAGGACCAGTACACAGCCACCCAGCCTCTTAGGCCGAGTCCATAGACGGAAGGCCGTTGCTGAGGGCGTGCGGACGCTCCGCGCTGAGCCCCTGCATCCTCAAGGAGGATGCCTGAGGGGCTCACCGAGCGTCCGCAGGGTGCTGATGAGTTGGAGGTTCAGCACGAGCGCCAAGCTAATTTTCAGCGCGCTGTCGGCTGAAAACCTCCAATCAACAGCACAGGCAGCGTCAAACGTCACGGTGCGTGACATCGGCGCCGTGACATGTACGTCAGTGCGTCGGGGTGATTGGCCAGCGACGTCACTGCCCGCCTCCAACCACCCCCCGGTCACCTTCGCTCACGCTGGTCGCCTGCAAGTCCGTGCAATCGCGCGACTGAAGCAGGCGAGCCTCAGCGTTAGCGCGCCTCCGCTTCCCCACACACCTCTATAGCCCGGCCTTAGACTGCATCCCCGCTAGCACATGAAGCGGGCAGCGCTTGCGGCAGTTACATATATCTATTATGTAAGTAGGTGCCCCAAACTGTGCGGAGGCGCGCTGAGGTCAGGGAAAGCGGTGCTTTCCCTGGCTACACAGCGCTGTCAGGGCTATAACGCTCTCCTTTCCGTTGCCACACCCATCGGACCCCTTGGTAATCATTTGTAAATATTAATTTGTGTCAGCTTTCTCACACCACAGCATGGTGTTCGAGTAGTTTGCAGGAGGACTAAGCCATCTGCTTGCGTTTGCATTCCTGCTGAACTACTTACACCAAGTCCCACGGTTTCAGTGGCCTGGGCAGGCTAGGCTATGTATATGATTAGTACAGTGGTCTCTTGCCCAGGAAAAATTAAATCAATTCACAGCCATGCCCAGATAATCTGCAGAGTGTGGCATTGTGTGTAGGGAAGTGCTGCTCTCCGGTTTTTAAAATACTCTGGCGGCAGTGTGACAAGTCAAAAAACACTTAAGTAATCAGCTCTGTAATATTTGGCTCCTAATAAGCTTCCCCCCTCCTATCTTCGTTTCATGAATGGAAGGATGATGTTCAACGTCCCATTAACCTATGTTTGGTATAAGTTTTTAGGGTGTTGTCGGACAGACCGCTCTGCCCGACAACACACAAAGACAAAGGGGGGCGCGAACATTTAGTTTCACCTAAAACTTGTGTGTGGTTGGGGCATCAGACGTGGATTTCACCCTACAGCATATCTTACGCTCGTCCCAGTAGCATTGGGGGTATACCCAGTTAACGTATTAGCTGATTTCTCTCCTGCCTAATTTGTTACGTCTGAATGGAAGCCCCGTATAATTGCAGCGACACGCAGCTTGGAGTGATCAAACAGATACCAGGAGAATGCGGCAAAAAAAAAAAAACAGCCGTGTTATAGAAAAGAACAATTGTAGTGAAAGGAGGAGTGGTTGTAGCATGGTTAGGGCATTGCCCATTCCTGCCATGACCCTCTAGGCGGAGGGGGCCATGGGCCCCTCACCCCGCGCGGAGGATTGAGGTCAAGCGGGTTGCTTTCAATGGCCATGGTGGACGGGCCGGGGGGGCGGCCTCGAGCAGAGTCACAGAGATGGGCAAACAAGCCTCACGTGACCGGCCTGTCGCGACAAGAAATCAGTTTGAACTGTTTCCTTGCGCACATGTGCGGCCCCTTCCGCACACACGGCCGCCATCGAACTACCGGGACTGACTCTGGCACAGGTAGGCAGCACACAACCACCAGCGAACATGCCCACGACCACCAAGAACGACCCCCCCCCCCCCCCCCTGTAGGGAAGTAGATACACGGCCGGAAAAAAAAAAAAAAATCTAAAATCATCTTCCAAAAAAAAACAAAAAAAAAAAAAAAAAAAAAAACAAAAAAAAAAAACAAAAACCCCCCCCAAAAAACAAAAAAAAACTAAAAAAAAAAAAAAAAAAAAAAAAAAAAAAAAAAAACAAAAAAAAAAACCCCCCCCCCCCTCCAAAAAAAAGGCCAGTCTGTTAGCTAATCCAGAACGGTCCCGAGGTGGGGTACCATGGGTCCAGCCTTAGGCGTCGTCCATGTCTGCTTGGGAAGACCCACGCACGATCACCATGCCTTAAGGCATTTGATGTGCGCACATTTTAAAAAACGCGCCAGGCGAAGAAGTTGAAAACGGATGTTCGGCGTACGTTGGACGGGCGGTTCATGGAGCGGTTTGCCCAACGGAGGAGACCCAGTATGTGACGGGCACAGACACGCCCGCAAGGACAGCGGTGTGACTACCATGTTCCTAAAACGGCACCGCTTCACGCGGGTGACGTCACACACACGCACACCTCTACGCGGACGAAGGCTGTATGGAAGCCAGCTTTCACTCGGTTATTGAGCCAAAAAACTAATGCTCCTTCGAGGGCATGATTTTAAATTCTTCATTGTATCATTCCTGTAGTTCACGTTTCGGTTGGCTGTTGTTTTGGTCTAGAGAAAGAAAAAACGGATTCACTGTACGTTGTTAAATACCTTTCAGCATTTTAGTTCTTGTTGATTGTTAGGTTTCAGGCTGTCTCTGAACATTACAGATGTAGCGAGGGGCGGGAAGACTGCGGAACAAGCAAACAAAAGCAGCAGCCTGATCGGGCTTCGGGCAGGAAGGGCGGGCTGCCATGCTTTCAAATGGGACCCCAACAGCATAATTCTTTGGCTTGCGGGTGATCGCGGCACCGAAGACCAATAAGCCTCTAAGAAACCTCTGTAAGGTTTCTTCTTCGGTATACTCCGGCAGCCCAATATATCCTCAAGCGGAGTGGACAACTACAGTCCTCAAGAGCCACCAATAGGCCAGGTAATGGTATTGGGGGGATACCCTGCTTACAGCACAGGTGGCTGTCGTGATTGAGCCATCTGTTGAAAGCAGCGGGTTTTTTTATCCTTACAACCTGACCATGTTGATGGCCACTTGAGTGGCACCCCTGTCCTAAAATGGATGAGTAGGGAGTGGAGTGGAGATGTCTCTGGGGAATATGATCTGCAATATGAGAGGGCCCGCAGGTGGGATAAAAGAGTTCAAGGAGAGGGTTGTCATTTCCCTAAACTGTGGCGCAGGGAGTGGGGTTCGATGGTGCGATAATTGATCAATTACAGTATATGGATTCCAGCCATGTGTCTTTTTTAGGAGTACAGCAATTGGCACTATTTTTGTTTCCCATGTTCTTCTCTCCGTGTATCTCTTAAAAAATGTCATCACGAGAATGATGATCATTAAGGCTGACAGGGAGTTGTGCTGCTGGGGAAAGTGCTTTGTGTCCCAGATGGTGAGTTCTGGTATTGATGGCTGTATTGTGAATTGGTTGATTAATCTAGTTCTGAACGGCCTGTTTGTTTCTTCTGCACAGTTTTTATATAGCTGGATGCAGTTGTAATGACCCTGTAATGATCTTGCTGTTCTGAGCCGGGGTTTGAAGGTGGTGATCTGAGGTTGATGTTTGTATGTTGATTTGTAGGGCTGTGTCATTTCTTTTCTGTATTAGGGTAGAGGACCGGTCCTGTTCTGGGAGCATGTTTGTGGGGTTGGAATTGTGATAGTGGGCCACAACATAGGTGTGGTTTGGGAAATATTTCTCAGCCTTCATCAGAAGTTCCAATCTTTGATGCTGCCTTTGAGGTGTGTGTGTGAAGGGGGTTGAAAGTTACGACTAGAAACAAGGATACATTCAGTTTTAGTCGCCTGAAACCGGGAAACGAGAACGCCCAGTAAAGGTAGAGGGGCTTCTACTGGGTACCATTTCTCCTTGCCCCTCTTCCCCCAAAGAGCTACCGAAGAGAATCCTTCTCCCCATAACTCTTGAGGGTTCCGATGTTAGGGTAGAGGTTGAAGCCTTCATCGACTCCGAGTCTGGTGGTAACTGTCACGAGAGCTTGCGACAGGCTGTAATTTACACCAAAACTATATATAAATATATATATACCTGGGTTTGAACTGGGACGAGACTTAAGATATGATAAATATAATTTATTCCTTGATAAAGGTGAACACAGCAAATATGTACAAATAACAGGCAAAATATAGACACTTACGTAAAAGGGAAATGATGAAGCAGTCACAGCTGGACTGGCAGTTCATACAGCACTCTTCATAGTCATAAAGACACCCAAAAGCATGAAACGACCTCGGGCAGGAAGACAGTGCATATCGTTTCTCTCAGCAATCAGGAAATCATTCAGGTGATATCAAGTAACCATATCAGCAAACGAAGACGAATGAAGACTTTGCATGAAGACCAAAAATGAAGACAAAGGATAGATGGGGAACAGCAGGTTATAAACCTTTTCTCCCTCTATCTGTAACATTAAAAACCTGTGATTGGTTTGCAATTATCTCCAGCCAGTCTTGGATGGGGGAACACATTTTAGGACAGGCCCCCCTGCTAGCTGGCACATGTGCAGTAGAACTCTGGGGTCTCCTTTCTGAGGCCCCACATGTGCAAATGGAATGCCAGGCCAGCTACCCCTCCGGATCTTGGACAAGATAACCTGTGTTGGACAGTGATAAGTGGGACACTTAAAAACTGCTATGGTAAGCGCCTCCCCTATACTCACAGACAGGGAGGGTAATAAAACCTTTTGAACAAAACTTAAGTTCTAGCCATTGGGAATCTAGGGCCATCTGTCATCCTGATAGCTTCAGAGACATTCCTTTGAAGCTTATCCATACCTTAAAATACAGTATTAAGCATAAAACATAAACGTATTAAAATATCTGGTTCTGTTCGGTCGGGCAGAACCAAACTTCCCAGTTCTCATTGCCAGAACTGGGACACCATATGGTCCAAAAAGCGACTTGCTATGACCTACGGAAGAGCTATAATCATTAAAGGACTATTAACCCTTGTGCTCCCGGATGGATTCTAGTGTGGGTGTGATGCAGACACTGATTAACCAGACATTACAAGGGAACAAGGGAACAGGGGAATACACATGTACATGTCATTACAGGGGTTAAATCACAGTTCTTGGTCTTAGCCCAGTTAACCCTTTGACTCCCAGGTGAGGTCAGGGGTGGCCAAATGGGGTGCAACCCCTTTAATCCCGGGCCAAATCCCCTCCATCATCACAGTAACTTTTTGGATCATGACTATGCCTGCAATAACCAAATCCCGTTAGTCAAGAAGAAGTTACCTATCGGCCTTGAGGCTATCGACGGTCTACCGCTTCAACCAGTCTTCATTATTTGGGAATCTATTCCCCTCACCCTGACCACCGCGGATGGTCATACTGAAGTCATCATCTTCTATGTTTTCCACTCTCCTACTGTCCAGGTCATTTTGGGATTGCCGTGGCTTCAGCTTCACAACCCGCGTGTTGATTGGACAAACGAACTACTGATCCAGTGGGCTCCTACCTTGAAGAAGACGGTCACTCCTCCCATCACTGTGCTCACTGTCTCGACACCACTTCACTTTCTCTACCCTGCCGGAGGTATACCATGACTTTTTGGATGTCTTTAACAAGACTCAGGCTGAAGTCCTACCACCTCATCGTTCGTACGACTGCCCCATCGAATTAATTCCTGGAACCATACTCCCCAAGTTTAAGTCGTATCCCCTATCTGTGCCCGAGACCGAGGTTATGGCGACCTACATCCTACATCTTAAGAAAGGGTTTATTTGGAATTCCACCTCCCCCGCCGGGCAGGTTTCTTATTCGTGAAAAAGAAGGATGGCTCTTTAAGACCCTATATCGACTTTCGTGGGCTTAACAAGATTACAGTTAAAAACCGGTACACTCTTCCTCTAATTTCGGAACTGTTAGACCGGCTACAAGGAGCCTCTATATTTTCCAAACTCGACCTGAGAGGAATTTACAATCTAATCCGAATACGAGACGGTGACGAATGGAAACCTGCATTTAACATGCATTCGGGTCATTATGAATATCTAGTGATGCCATTCGGCCTCTGCAATGCCCCTGCCGTCTTCCAAGAATTTATGAATGATATTTTGGGTATTTTCGTCATAGTATACTTAGATGATATCCTCATTTTCTCCAAGAACCTGGAAGAGCACATTCGTCACACCAAGGTGGTTCTCTCTCGGCTTCGTGCAAATAGCCTCTACGCGAAGATGGAGAAAACTCTCTTCCACCAATCATCCACAGCCTTCCTTGGCTATATAATCTCGGATAAAGGTTTCACCATGGATCCTGAGAAATTGAAGGCTGTTCTGGATTGGCCGTTGCCGAATTCCGAAAAAGACGTTCAGCGTTTCCTTGGCTTTTCTAACTACTATCGGAGATTCATCCGTATTTTCTCCACTATCGCTCTACCCATTACTGCTCTTACCAAAAAAGGGGCTGATCCGACAGCACGGTCCTCTGAAGCCATCAAAGCCTTCGAGTTCCTCAAAAGAGCTTTCGTCTCCACCCCCATCCTCCGGCATCCGGATACATCCCTTCCTTTCACCCTGGAGGTTGACGCTTCTGATGTGGGAGCTGGGGCAGTACTCTCACAAAGATCTTCTCCCCAAGAAAGACTCTATCCGTGTGGATTCTTTTCTAGGAAATTCTCTTCGGCCGAGAGAAATTATGAAGTCGGGAACCGTGAACTTTTGGCCTTGCAAGAATGGAGACATCTCCTCGAGGGTACCAAAGGGCCAGTAGCTATTCTCACCGATCACAAAAACTTATTGTACATTGAGGGGGCTCGTCGTCTGGGATCCCGTCAAGCACGTTGGGCACTCTTTTTCTCTCGTTTCAATTACACGATCTCCTATATTCCGGGTACCAAGAATATCAAGGCTGATGCTCTTTCTCGCCAATTTTCTACGGAGGAAGGATCTAACGAATCTTCCGAGACCATCCTTCCAACAAAGTATATTATTTCTGCCAATACTTTTGATATCCTGGATGAGATCAATAAAGCCCAGGTTCATATCCCTAGGAGATTTAAGGTGCCAAAAGGACGTCTGTACGCTGCCCCACGTTTTTGCCACAAGATCTTAGAGTGGGGGCATTCTTCCAGATCTGCTGGTCATCCAGGCTTCAAGAGGACAGTGGATCTTATTAAACGGACTTTTTGATGGCCTAAAATGAACAAAGACGTTTTTGATTTCACCAGAGCTTGTCAAGTCTGTGCTCAGAGCAAGTCCGCCCGACACAAACCTTCCGGTCTCCTCCTGCCTCTTCCTATTCCGGAACGGCCCTGGAAGCATATTTCCATGGACTTTATTGTGAAACTTCCAACTTCTAAGGGGATGAATACGATCCTTGTGGTAGTGGACAGGTTTTCCAAGCACACACACTTTATACCCCTCAAGGGTCTCCCCAATTCAGCCACCTTGGCTGACATTTTTTCTAAAGAAATTTTCAGGTTACACGGCGTGCCTCTCTCCATTGTTTCGGACAAGGGTACTCAATTCATCTCTAAGTTTTGGTGAGCGTTCTCTCAGAGACTTGGCATTTCCCTCCTCTTCTCCTCGGGTTACCACCCGCAGACCAACGGCCAGACGGAGAAAATGAATCAGACCTAGGAGCAGTATCTCAGATGCTTTGTGTCAGAATCTCAAGACAACTGGCTGGACCTATTACCCTGGGCGGAGTTCGCTATTAATTCACTGAAGAATGAGTCCACGCAAGAGTCGCCTTTCTTCATTAATTATGGGTTCCATCCCAGCTACCTTCCTTTCTCCTCCCTCCCCTCTGGTGTTCCTGCAGCAGATACTCACGTCTCTAATCTACAAAACTCTTGGAAGAAGATTCAAAAAGCCTTGCAAGGGGCCGTCCAAAAACAAAAAACGCAAGCAGATCGGCGACGTCAGGTGGGCCCAGAATACAAACCTGGAGACAGAGTTTGTGTCACGCTTGTGCGAGCCCAGAGACAAGACCTGACCCCGGCACTGAGGTGGGAAGGACAGTGCCACACACCCACAGTAGCGAAGGCGGGCTCAGTAGGTGGTTTGTAGTGTTGCTGGGTCTGGGTATGAAGATAAAGGGTTAATCCAATACTCGTCAGGTTCCAAGGGTAGGAGAGGTACACGTAGTCATTATCCGTAAGCCAGGGGTAAAGAGCCAGAGAGAATCCAAATGCAAAGCCAGGTCGGTACACGAGAGGTTAATCCATAAGCCAGGGGTAACGAGCCAGAGAGAATCCAAATGCAAAGCCAGGTCGGTACACGAGGGGTAACAGTAGAAATCAAAGCAGGACAGGGCTGGACAAGCCAGGCACACACAAGGCTACACAAAGTCTATGTTCAGCAAGGTATGTGAACCCTGGCTTTGGACATCACTACGCTGCCTTCTCCTGCCCCTGACCCCTTGGCTTCGGACATCACTACGCTGCCTTCTCCTGCCCCTGAACCCTGGCTTTGGACATCACTACGCTGCCTTCTCCTGCCCCTGAACCCTGGCTTTGGACATTAACCCTCCGACCTCTGGCACCCCGGACTCAGCAAGTATAACGTTTACCCTTACTCACCAGGCCCGGCAACGCATTACCACACTCCGGGCACGCCCTCACTGCTGTGGATGCGTGTTATACCCTTACCCACCTCAGTACTGGGGACTGGCCAGGCCTGCGGGCATACAGGCGTTACACATGCCTTGTGTGTGGGTCCTACGTATTGTAATTTGCATGGGCTCTCTAATAGATACAGGCATACCCCGCATTAACGTATGCAACGGGTCCAGAGCATGTATGTAAAGGGAAAATGTACTTAAAGTGAAGCACGACCTTTTCCCCACTTATCGATGCTTCGGTACAGGTAGGGAGTCGGTATTGCTGTTCGGGACGTGCTGATAGGCGCATGCGCGAGCTGCCGTTTGCCTATTGGGGAGGGGAATCAGCGCGTCACTACTACGGCGGTTTGTAGGGCAGAATAAGTGTCCGTACTCGCAAAGCGAGCTTACGGACACAGGGGTATGGGGCTACTTAAAATATGTCCTTACTCGCGAGTGCACTTAAAGTGAGTGTCCTTAAACCGGGGTATGCCTGTAAAGCACTTTAGTAGTGTTGCAATCGATATAGTGTTTAATAGAATACTCTACATTCGGCGCATTACAAGTTTTATTATCGGACTGCTTACATTTATTACACGGAAGATTCCGGACGGATTTCGACCCAGAAAGTTTTTTTCCATCAGTGACTGATTTTAATTCCCTTGGTGAAGTTTTTCATATTTTTAGCTTTACGGAAAACTTCCCTGAGGGATCGTCGCAAGTTCAGAGCCTAAAATAGGCCCGCGCAGTAATACACGCCCATTCTTTTTATTCTCTTTCTGTGCGTGATATGATGAATAATTAAAACTAGTAATAAAAGGAACAATTAACTTGTCTTTTCTACGACGCGATTTACAATCGTTTTTATTTATATTTTTAACCTCAATGAGATCATTTCCATTCAAATGTAGAGTTTTCTGAAATACTGAATCTAATAGTTTTTCAGCGTAGTCTCTCTGGAGAAGTTTATTTTTTTTAACTCTGTCACTTGTGTTATAAAGTCAGTGGGGCCTATTCTAGAAGCCTCGATGAGTTCGCTGCTACATAGCACGGTTTGGCCTGTTCCCCGCCGCACGGTTTGGCCTGTTCCCGCCGCACGGTTTGGCCTGTTCCCGCCGCACGGTTTGGCCTGTTCCCGCCGCACGGTTTGGCCCGTTCCCGCCGCACGGTTCGGCCTGTTCCCGCCGCACGGTTTGTCAGTTGAGTTATCACGGTATTGAGAAAGACTCTGAATCCACCTGCGGCAGGAAAATGCCTAAACCGCTCGGCGAAGCGGCAAACTCATCTCATCCTCTCTCAAAGTTCTCCCCGTGCGATCTGGCTGCGAGATGCACAGAGAGAGCCGCCTCTCCCTGCGCGTGTCCCGCCAGCAATCGCAATGTTTTAATTCAAATTGTAAAACTAGTGTACGTGAGCAGGGGGTCTCCGGAGCAGAACCGCATTGATTTCAGGTGCGGGGACCCCCTGCTTCCCGAAATATAGGCCCAGATATGGGGTGCCGGAATCTCCTATGTGTTTAAATGTCCCGCGTCACGTAACCGGGATATTTAAACGCACACGTACACTCACGAACATTAGTATAATTTGTTTTATTAAAACAGCTTCATTACCGTAGGGGTTAGCAATTAAAGGGCTAAACCTGAATAGCATGTTTATTGGGGGCAGAGGGGGTGGATGAAGGGGGTAGTTGCCCAGGGTGGGTGGTTAGGCCTGCCGGGAAGGTTGCAGGAGTGGTTAACCCCATTCACTACCATACCGGTGCGAACCGCTATGGTAATAAAGGGGTTAACCACTCCCGCTACCCACCCGGTAGGCCTAACCACCCACCCATGGGGCAACTACCCCCTTAACGCAATCCCTCTACCCCCAAGAAACATTAAAAAAACAATAACCCTAATACCCACCTCCTCTACCCCCAACAACCCCCCCCAACACATACAGTACAGCAATGGGCAAAATTACTATTATCCAGATATACATAACAATTAACTCAAAACAATAAACAGTAATAGAAAACATAACAATAAATTCCAAACAAGCATTTGCCAAAAAATGCATTGCCTGTCACTGTATTTGTCTGTACCCTAAAGGGGCACAGATTAATACATTAGCCGTCAAAGGGCAATGACAAACATAGAAAGAAAAAAATACAATCAAAAAACCTGAAAATGTAAAATTACACATATTCAGTATTTGTCTCACCATTAGAAGTCTTCAGGGGGGGTGGCACGGCCATGACATCACGCGGGTGGATCGCCCTCATTGGCTGAATTGCCACCGTGACGTGGCCAGAGCTCCGTCATCACTAGTAAAGACAAAATACATTTACAAAATGTGGTCGCGTATCGTGATCTCAACACGCGCCCAGGCAGGTACTGGGCCCTTGGGGGTGGGGAAGGTATGCGCCTGGGGGGAAGGTATGTGCCTGGGGTCTTTCTCTGGTATCTGCAACTTTAGAATAAAACTTAGTGCATTTTGGTCATGCTGAGAACATTCTTCTCCATTCTCAGCTACACTTTTGTTTCTCATATCTTCTTGGCTTATCACACTCATAAGAATTAGCTCATTATCTTGTAGCATAGAAGAATAAGCATTACAGCTTCACTATGACTGGCTTTTCATCCTAAAACGTCATCATCACATATTCTAGGTTTTTGTTTCTTGACTAGTTAAATAGCGCTTGCACTTTGTGTGTAGTGCAAGAATAATTATTCACCTGTTTGATCTAATAATATATTTAAACATTTGCTGCAGCAGGAGATGTACTGAGCTTTGTAACTGTGAAGCACCTCATACGTCATGTCTACCATGCATCTTTGGCAGCTTTGCTATTTGATTCTCTACAGTTGGTGTGTGGTTTCTTGCGGCTTCTCAGCTGCCAGGTTTTGTTGTCTTTTTATTTTCCTTGGTCAACATATTTTGTAATACAGCTAAACCCCGTTATAACGCACCTCGCTATACCGCGATTCGGTTATAACGCGGTTTTCCCGTGGCTCCCGTTTTTACACTGCACACACTCACTGCACACACACACTGCTCATTGCTCACACTGCACACACACTGCACACTGCACACTGCACACTGCACACTGCACACACACTGCTCATTGCACACACTGACACACTGCACACACTGCACACACACTGCACACTGCACACACACTGCTCATTGCTCAAACTGCACACACTGACACACTGCACACACATTGCTAATTGCTCACACTGCACACACACTGCTCGCACTGACACACACTGCACATTGCACACACACTGCTCATTGCTCACACTGCACACACTGACACACTGCTCATTGCTCACACTGCACACACACTGCCCATTGCTCGTTACACCTGCACACACTGACACACACTGCTCATTGCCACACTGCACACCACAACTGCTCACGACTGACACACACTGCACACCTCACACATGCTCATGCTCATTGCATCACCACTGCCCATGCACACACTGTGACAACACTGCTCATTGCACACACACACTCTGCGACACACTGACCACACTTCTCATTGCTCACCACGTGCACAACACTGCAACACTGCACACTTGCACACATACTGACTGCTCACACTGACACACACTACAACACACACCACACACCACACACACACCCTACACATATACATAAATCAGCCTTACCTTGGGGATGATTGGTGAGGCATGTGGCTGCAGGGGGGGGGCTGCCGGTTGGTGGTGCTACGGTGAGGGGGATGATGGGCTGCGGGGTCCCCCGATGCTTCCGGGGGCTGGTGGGATGTGCCGGTGCAGTGCGGGGGGGCATGGGGGGGGGGGGGCAGGACGACCCCGCTAACTGCAGGGCCAGGGGCCCTGTATTGTGGTGCGAGGGCCCTGTGCTCGGCTGGGGGGGAGCCGACCGAGGGGCATCCCCCCCTCCCATCTCCTGTCACGCGGTGACAGGGGAAAGCGGAAGCCGGAGGGGCATCCCCCCTCCCATCTCCTGTCCCCGCGGTGACAGGGGAAGCTGAACCGGAGGGGAATCCCCCCTCCCACTCCTGTCCCCGGTGACAGGGGAAGCTGAAGCCGGAGGGAACCCCCCTCCCATCTCCTGTCACCTGGGACAGGGGCACTGAAGCCGAAGGGGCATCCCCCCTCCCATCTCCTTGTCCCGCGTTGACAGGGGAAGCTGAAGCCGAGATGGGAATCCCCCTCCCATCTCCTGTCACGCGGTGCAGGGGAAGCCGGGACCGCGGGGTAATATGCACTGTGGCGGCCATTTTTTTTTTTTAATTAGCGCACCCCGTTAGTAACGCGGTGGTCTCGGGGTGGACCCCGAGGACCGCGTTATACGGGGTTAGCTGTACTATCAATTTTTGGCTCAATTATATTCCTTTTTCTATTGTACACCAAGCAGTTCTATAGCCTTTGGGAGATTCTTCCCTACTGGGATTTATTCTTCCTTCTGTCTCAGTTTGTTTGTCCAGCAATGTCTGTAGCTTCTTTATAAGCATCTCTAGCCACCTGTTCTTTGCCTCTGTGTTTCAGCTATAAAACTGGAACTTCAGGAACAGGACTTTAATAGTGAATACTGGGGGGCAAAAGTTGTTAAATGTGTATAAAATGTTGTGGAACAAAGTTACCATTTGTCCCACAATTTTACCCTCGAAACGCATCTGATTTGTGGGTACGTATATGCATGTTAATACCGTTATGTTCCCCGCCAGCAAAGCTAAGTTTCTCATCCAAAGCACTGAGCCCAGGTTAGAGGAAGAAATATGTTTTCCAAAATGTGTATTTATCTCTATGGAGGCAGTCCTGGTAATTCGATTAGCCAGGATATCTGCATAGAGATGGTGGATCAAAAGGGAGGATGGGAGTTGTTGGACCATCTGGTTGACCGGGGAAGGGCGAAGAACCAGGTCCAGAGACAAAGGCGGGGAAGACTCGTTCTCTCAGACACCGTGGAGCCTACCCAGCGGGAAGTATGGGGCTGGCAAGGGGAAGCCGTTGTTAGTAGTCACGGTTCCCATTGGCCAATTCGAATATCCTACTCACCAGCTACCTAAGCCCCTCGGTACGCTCCCTCCTCTGATGCAGGTAACAAGCCAAGCCTCCGTTTGTGAGTGGTGGTTGTATCACGATCCGTGCATTGGTTGGTCCCTGTTCCATGTTAGACATAGGACACCGAGTGTGACGGTAACTTTGTGACAGGCTATTAATAATACACACCAAAAATATAACTGGGTTGAACTGAATGAGACTTAGATATGATAAAATATAATTTATTCCTTGAAAAAGGTGAACACAACAAGATAGTACAAATAACAACAAAATATAACACTTACTTAAGATGGAATGATGAAACAGTCAGTCATAATTCTGGACTGGCGGTTCATACAGCACTCTTCAAAATCACCAAGACACGAAAGACAATAGCCATAGGCTGAGCCTGGTTCTTATACAATTATTTCCCATTGAACACAACCTAAACCCAGCCCTTCTCATAAATCAGTGGTGAGGTTGACAGTTTTCCCCAGAGTAAAACTCCTCCCACCCAAGGATGTTTAAAAACTGCTTTTCCTATCTAAATAACTTCATAACTTCAGTTCAGTAATACTTACTGGCACGCGAGACATATTAATACATTCTGGCACGCATGACGCTCCCAATGAGATTACCGTGTAATACTAAAATTAAGAGAGATATTAATATCTGTCTCTTAGGACCTGCTAGACATCATGTGTCTGTAATCGTTATTTGCGGCTCGGTCCCCCGGTTACACATATGTAATTTTTAGCATGTTCAGCCGAAGACATCTCATGGTATTCTTATATTTAATAAGGTCACTCATTCTGATATCGTCATCTGTAACCGCACCCCTAGCCCCCATAAAACACCTTGTCAAGAAAGGCTTTGAAGCTGGGCCCCCTGTCTAGGGAACGTTTGTCACAGGTGCTATATTTCACACCCAATGCTCCAGACTGGGTCCTAGCTGTATCTACCAGCAATATACCCTTGTCCTGCAAACTTAGGTATTAACATACTGTACACTAAACCCACTCTGTACTTTTCACACCCAACTTCAATCAAGCCTGTTGAAGCCCAGATATTTCTGAAAAGACACCACACATATTTGTATTTTCCTAAACTGCAGCTCATTAACCCCTTAAGCCTACCGCATCAATCCCAGTGTATGTTTGGGGCAAACAATGGAACAGGAACAATACATTTTTACAGGGGAATATACATTAGGATGCTGAAGCAAGGTAAAAACACATTACTGGACCTCAGTCCAGTTAACCCCTGGCTTCCCAAGTGAGAGTAGGGGGTGGCCAAATGAGGTGTAACCCCTTTAATTCCAGGCCAAATCCCCTCTCTCTTGACACCGAGGTCTATGTAAGGGGACTGCCCATCAGAGAACGAGACCATCTTGATTATTCATAGGCTTGGTCCGGTGAAGCAGAGGCTGGCTTTTCAAAGGTGCTTTGCTCGCAATAGAAAAGCACGGGGCATTGAGATGCCGGAGAAGCCCAGCCAAGCTGGGGACAAGCGCTAGAGATGCGGCCAAGTTCTCATACAGAGACTCGGTCAACGGGGTAAGTCAGGTATCTATACCGTAGATAGTACCGTGGTTTTCCTGGACATGGAGTGGACAGAGTAAGCCTTCCTGAAGCAGGCACCCTGCACCTAGTGAGGCTAGAGACTACCCTTAGACCTCCAGTTAAGCGCGTATTTCCTGTATTTTGTGTTCCATTGTGTGTCTGCTGGTTGTACCAGAATAAACCCCATTTTCTTCCACTACTGTGTCCTGCCTAGTGAATTGATCAAATTGATCTAGTAAAGACACTGACTGGGACTGAGTTTGAAGCAGGGGAGCCTGGTTCAATTCCCGGTGTCGGCTCCTTGTGACCTTGGGAAGTCACTTTATCTCCCTGTACCTCAAGCACCAAAAAAATAGATTGTAAGCTCTACGGGTCAGGGACTATGTCTTCAAAATGTAGCTGTAAAGCGCAATGTAAAACTAGCAGCGCTATACAAGAATATGCTATTATTATTATCCCGGAAGGGAAAGGTGTTGAAAGTACTGGTCTCCTGTGACATACAGTATATGTTTTTCCCACTTCATAATTTCCGTGTCAGCTTTACTGCTTTTGTGTCTACCGTGTATATCTGTGATACTACATGCAACTTCCTAACCAGTAGAAAGCTGTTCTTCAAACATCATTGTTGTAATAAGAATGACATCCAGATGATATGGGTCAGTCTTACAATGAAGTACCCTCCCTCTAAGGTATTGGATTTTACCAATCATACCTCCCACACCTCTTAGGTACAATAGGACAATCTGGTTTTAAGAAGCCACATAGCCATAGCATTGACCATTTTGAACATAAATTGACCAGGCCTTAGTTGCCATGAGCAGTATGTTTCTTCCCTCTGATAGTTTTAATCAGCTATTTTGAAGCATTCAATTTAAAACTGCTGACACAACAGGTCCACATTTGTGCATGTTGGACAAGGTTGAGAAAGAGGGCAATAAGGGACATCAGTTATCAGAAATAGTCCTGTTACCTTCCAAATTAGCTGTCCTTAAGATGGCTAGTAGGGACACTTTATTTATAAGTCAGATCAGACCTAATTATATTACCAATATCCATAGGTATTATTGTTTAAAGTTCTCTGGTTTGTCTGACCTATTGCCTCGAGCTCACAAATTCCCTAAACTGGAGAACTCTTCATTTATTTGGGCCCCCTGGATGAGGTCAGGCCGAGACATAAGGAAAAGAAATCACCACGAATGGAGGAGGTTCCTCTTCATTAAAGCCTCAAGCAGGTTGTTGCATATCACAGCTTACAAGATGTCCTTTCTAATCCCAGGTCCCTGATGGGAGACTATCACAATGACAGCAGATCACTTCAGACAAGTGGGACATCAGTGTGGTAAAAAAAAGAGTTATCTCTTCCCAACAAGAGTTTTCTGTCATGATGGGTGGGGAAAGGGGGGGTTTGACTAGACTTAAGTTCTGCTTGGTGTTTTGTGATACTGAAGAGTTAAATAAACACGGGTTTATTGTGGCTGGAGCAACCAAGGAGAAACACAAAACAGAAACACGACAATAACTCACTAGAACAAGATGTTATGGGGGATTCCTAGCTTGCTAGGTGCAGAGCACTGCTGAAGCTAGTTTACCCTTGATGCCGAGTCAATCCATCTCTTCCAAACTATCCCAGTAACAAGGGATGACCACCCCAGGTCCACACATTTCACACTACCATTGTTCTCTAGATATTGAGACCAACCATGAAAAACTGTGGAGTCCTAAACAACGTCGGCTTCAATAGTTTCCCGGCCTGCATTTGGAAAAATGGAGAACTGGACGATGACCAATCAGTAGAGACCTTTCCACTGCTGAGCCAATGAGGAGCCAGGGGTGCATTCAAAACAGACCAATCAAGACTGTGGGCACTGCCAGTGCCTAAGGACAGGCAGTAGGGGTGGAGCTTTGGAGTGAGAAATTGGAACTGACCAATGGGAACCAAGCCAAAGGGGCTAGAACCCAAGCACTTTTTTCAAATTTCAGCACCATATCTCCCGCAGGGAGAGGACAACGCTCTGCTTGTGAGTGTAGTGTACTCTTCCAGCATCCGGGATCACCCTTCCTCACCTCACCATTTTCCACAAGCACAGCACCAGGCCTCACACAAAGGTTAGCCCTCTGACTCATTGTATGCTGGCCACAGTGTTACTGGCCCAGGCATAAAATGACCAGCGAGACACACAAAAACCATTAGGATCCCGTAATACATAGCTGCATTGTATACAGGAAACACAGATATCAAACTTGGCTTAAAGCAGCTTTAGATCCCCCCTTTTGTTTTCTTTCTTATTTTTATATGTAAAGCATGTGATAATATATAATTCTACATTATTACCTTTGCTGGCTCCTGGTGGTTTGGTGCTCCTGTTATACCAGTAAATCTGTAAAAATCCTGATTGTGTATCTAACTGAATGGCCGACTTCTCACTCTATTCCGCAGTCAGTGAAATGCTGCAGCTGATATGTAACATTATATTACTAAGTGTAACACATTATTGTTACAGCTTTCAGAGTAAAAGTCAGTCTGCTGTTAGTATCATAAATAGATATGTTGCTTTGATCCATTGTTGCCAAAGAGCAGAGTTAAAAAAAAAAAGGTGTGTGAGAACCGGTTTCAAAAGAGGAAGTGGATATGACTTTCAAAATGGTTGCTCTAGCAACCAAAGTATGATCAGTACATTTAAAAAAATTATTAAAAATGGCGTTAGGAGTATTTTAAAAATGCAGACAGTATTATCTACTAAAACAGCACTCATTTATTTAAAAAAAACATGTAGGATTTTTCACGATTTGTTGCTTTAACTTATTACCAGGGCTTGCAACCATTATTCAGCCCGGAGTTGGCCAGTTAACCCTAGAAGCTAAGTTCACATCTTGCCCGTAAGGGCAACAAGTGGGCTTAACCTTTCTTATACCATGCCATCAGGGCCACCAACAGGGTGGGTCTGCCGGGGTTGGCGTCCCGGGCCCGGTGAGTCGGGGCCGTTGCCGGGCCCGTGTCTGAAAAAAAATAAGCCTGTCTCAAAAAAAAAAACAATAGAGGAAAGGGGATCAATCCAATCAGGGCCTTCCTCATGGGCAGGGAGTGGGACAGACTAGTAGCTAATATAAGCAACTGCACAGGCGTGAGAAGCATGATAAATAATATGATAAATAATAAAAATGATAAATAATACAGATAAATGTAAGGTTATGCATTTGGGATGCAAGAATAAAAAGGCGACTTAAAAATTAAATGGAGATATATTGGGGGAATCCTTGATGGAGAAGGATTTAGGAGTGCTTGACAGCAGGCTTAGCAATAGTGCCCAATGTCATGCAGTAGCTGCAAAGGCAAACAAGATCTTATCTTGCATCAAACGGGCAATGGATGGAAGGGAAGTAAACATAATTATGCCCCTTTACAAAGCATTAGTAAGACCACACCTTGAATATGGAGTACAATTTTGGGCACCAATCCTAAGAAAAGACATTATGGAACTAGAGAGAGTGCAGAGAAGAGCCACCAAATTAATAAAGGGGATGGACATTCTAACTTATGAGGAGAGGCTAGCTAAATTAGATTTATTTACATTAGAAAAGAGGCGTCTAAGAGGGGATATGATAACTATATACAAATATATTCAGGGACAATACAAGGAGCTTTCAAAAGAACTATTCATCCCACGGGCAGTACAAAGGGGTGCCCAAAATTGTACTCCATATTCAAGGTGTGGTCTTACTAATGCTTTGTAAAGGGGCATAATTATGTTTACTTCCCTTCCATCCATTGCCCGTTTGATGCAAGATAAGATCTTGTTTGCCTTTGCAGCTACTGCATGACATTGGGCACTATTGCTAAGCCTGCTGTCAAGCACTCCTAAATCCTTCTCCATCAAGGATTCCCCCAATATATCTCCATTTAATTTGTAAGTCGCCTTTTTATTCTTGCATCCCAAATGCATAACCTTACATTTATCTGTATTATTTATCATGCTTCTCACGCCTGTGCAGTTGCTTATATTAGCTACTAGTCCGTCCCACTCCCCGCCCATGAGGAAGGCCCTGATTGGATTGATCCCCTTTCCTCATTTGTTTTTGTTTTTGAGACAGGCTTATTTTTTTCAGACACGGGCCCGGCAATGGCCCCGACTCACCGGGCCCGGGACGCCAACCCCGGCAGACCCACCCTGTTGGTGGCCCTGATGGCATGGTATAAGAAAGGTTAAGCCCACTTGTTGCCCTTACGGGCAAGATGTGAACTTAGCTTCTAGGTTTACTGACTGCCAACTCTGGGCTGAATAATGGTTGCAGCCCTGGTAATAAGTTAAAGCAACAAATCGTGAAAAATCCTACATGTTTTTTTTAAATAAAGAGTGCGTTTTAGTAGATAATACTGTCTCTTTTTAAAATACTCCTAACGCCATTTTTAATAATTTTTTTAAATGTACTGATCATACTTTGGTTGCTAGAGCAACCATTTTGAAAGTCATATCCACTTCCTCTTTTGAAACCGGTTCTCACCACCTTTTTTTTTTAACTCTGCTCTTTGGCAACAATGGATCAAAGCAACATATCTATTTATGATACTAACAGCAGACTGACTTTTACTCTGAAAGCTGTAACAATAATGTGTTACACTTAGTAATATAATGTTACATATCAGCTGCAGCATTTCACTGACTGCGGAATAGAGTGAGAAGTCGGCCATTCAGTTAGATACACAATCAGGATTTTTACAGATTTCTGGTATAACAGGAGCACCAAACCACCAGGAGCCAGCAAGGTAATAATGTAGAATTATATATATCACATGCTTTACATATAAAAATAAGAAAGAAAACAAAAGGGGGGATCTAAAGCTGCTTTAAGCCAAGTTTGATATCTGTGTTTCCTGTATACAATGCAGCTATGTATTACGGGATCCTAATGGTTTTTGTGTGTCTCGCTGGTCATTTTATGCCTGGGCCAGTAACACTGTGGCCAGCATACAATGAGTCAGAGGGCTAACCTTTGTGTGAGGCCTGGTGCTGTGCTTGTGGAAAATGGTGAGGTGAGGAAGGGTGATCCCGGATGCTGGAAGAGTACACTACACTCACAAGCAGAGCGTTGTCCTCTCCCTGCGGGAGATATGGTGCTGAAATTGAAAAAAGTGCTTGGGTTCTAGCCCCTTTGGCTTGGTTCCCATTGGTCAGTTCCAATTTCTCACTCCAAAGCTCCACCCCTACTGCCTGTCCTTAGGCACTGGCAGTGCCCACAGCTCTGATTGGTCTGTTTTGAATGCACCCCTGGCTCCTCATTGGCTCAGCAGTGGAAAGGTCTCTACTGATTGGTCATCGTCCAGTTCTCATTTTCCAAATCGCAGGCGGGAAACTATTGAAGCCGACGTTGTTTAGGATCCACAGTTTTTCATGGTTGGTCTCAATATCTAGAGAACAATGGTAGTGTGAAATGTGTGACCTGGGGTGGTCATCCCTTGTACTGGGATAGTTTGGAAGAGATGGATTGACTCGGCATCAAGGGTAAACTCTTCAGCAGTGCTCTGCACCTAGCAAGCTAGGAATCCCCCATAACATCTTGTTCTAGTGAGTTATTGTCGTGTTTCTGTTTGTGTTTCTCTTGGTTGCTCCAGCCACAATAAACCCGTGTTTATTTAACTCTTCAGTATCACAAAACACCAAGCAGAACTTAAGTCTAGTCAAACCCCCCCTTCCCCACCCATCATGACAGAAAACTCTTGTTGGGAAGAGATAACTCTTTTTTTTACCACACTGATGTCCCACTTGTCTGAAGTGATCTGCTGTCATTGTGATAGTCTCCCATCAGGGACCTGGGATTAGAAAGGACATCTTGTAAGCTGTGATATGCAACAACCTGCTTGAGGCTTTAATGAAGAGGAACCTCCTCCATTCGTGGTGATTTCTTTTCCTTATGTCTCGGCCTGACCTCATCCAGGGGGCCCAAATAAATGAAGAGTTCTCCAGGTTAGGGAATTTGTGAGCTCGAGGCAATAGGTCAGACAAACCAGAGAACTTTAAACAATAATACCTATGGATATTGGTAATATAATTAGGTCTGATCTGACTTATATAAAGTGTCCCTACTAGCCATCTTAAGGACAGCTAATTTGGAAGGTAACAGGACTATTTGTGATAACTGATGTCCCTTATTGCCCTCTTTCTCAACCTTGTCCAACATGCACAAATGTGGACCTGTTGTGTCAGCAGTTTTAAATTGAATGCTTCAAAATAGTGATTAAAACTATCAGAGGGAAGAAACATACTGCTCATGGCAACTAAGGCCTGGTCAATTTATGTTCAAAATGTCATGCTATGGCTATGTGGCTTCTTAAAACCAGATTGTCTATTGTACCTAAGAGGTGTGGGAGGTATGATTGGTAAAATCCAATACCTTAGAGGGAGGGTACTTCATTGTAAGACTGACCCATATCATCTGGATGTCATTCTTATTAACACATGATGTTTGAAGAACAGCTTTCTACTGGTTAGGAAGTTGCATGTAGTATCACAGATATACACGGTAGACACAAAAGCAGTAAAGCTGACACGGAAATTATGAAGTGGGAAAAACATATACTGTATGTCACAGGAGACCAGTACTTTCAACACCTTTCCCTTCCGGGATAATAATAATAGCATATTCTTGTATAGCGCTGCTAGTTTTACATTGCGCTTTACAGATAAATTTTGCAGACATAGTCCCTGACCCGTAGAGCTTACAATCTATTTTTTTGGTGCTTGAGGTACAGGGAGATAAAGTGACTTCCCAAGGTCACAAGGAGCCAACACCAGGAATTGAACCAGGCTCCCCTGCTTCAAACTCAGTGCCAGTCAGTGTCTTTACTAGATCAATTTGATCAATTCACTAGGCAGGACACAGTAGTGGAATAAAATGGGGTTTATTCTGGTACAACCAGCAGACACACAATGGAACACAAAATACAGGAAATACACACTTAACTGGAGGTCTAAGGGTAGTCTCTAGCCTCACTAGGTGCAGGGTGCCTGCTTCAGGAAGGCTTACTCTGTCCACTCCATGTCCAGGAACACCACGGTACTATCTACGGTATAGATACCTGACTTACCCCTTGACCGAGTCTCTGTATGAGAACTTGGCCGCATCTCTAGCGCTTGTCCCCAGCTTGGCTGGGCTTCTCCGGCATCTCAATGCCCCGTGCTTTTCTATGCGAGCAAAGCACCTTTGAAAAGCCAGCCTCTGCTTCACCGGACCAAGCCTATGATAATCATATGGTCTCGTTCTTGATGGGCAGTCCCTTACATAGACCTCGGTGTCAAGAGAGAGTGTTGGCCTGGAATTAAAGGGGTTACACCCTCATTTGGCCACCCCCTACTCTCACTTGGGAAGCCAGGGGTTAACTGGACTGAGGTCCAGTAATGTGTTTTTACCTTGCTTCAGCATCCAATGTATATTCCCCTGTAAAAATGTATTGTTCCTGTTCCATTGTTTGCCCCAAACTACACTGGGATTGATGCGGTAGGCTTAAGGGGTTAATGAGCTGCAGTTTAGGAAAATACAAATATGTGTGGTGTCTTTTCAGAAATATCTGGGCTTCAACAGGCTTGATTGAAGTTGGGTGTGAAAAGTACAGAGGGGGTTTAGTGTACAGTATGTTAATACCTAAGTTTGCAGGACAAGGGTATATTGCTGGTAGATAGCGCGGACCCAGTCTGGAGCATTGGGTGTGAAATATAGCCTGTGACAAACGTTCCCTAGACAGGGGGCCCAGCTTCAAAGCCTTTCTTGACAAGGTGTTTTATGGGGGCTAGGGGTTGCGGTTACAGATGACGATATCAGAATGAGTGACCTTATAAATATAAGAATACCATGAGATGTCTTCGGCTTGAACATGCTAAAAATTACATATGTGAACCGGGGGACCGAGCCGCAAAATCGATTACAGACACATGATGTCTAGCAGGTCCTAAGAGACAGATATTAATATCTCTCTTAATTTTAGTATTACACGGTAAATCTCTGGGAGCGTCATGCGTGCCAGAATGTTTAATATGCTCGCGGTCCAGTAAGTATTACTGAATGAAGTTATGAAGTTATTTAGATAGGAAAAGCAGTTTTTAACATCCTTGGGTGGGAGGAGTTTTACTCTGGGGAAAAACTGTCAACCTCACCACTGATTTATGAGAAGGGCTGGGTTTAGGTTGTGTTCAATGGGAAATAATTGTATAAGAACCAGGCTCAGCCTATGGCTATTGTCTTTCGTGTCTTGGTGATTTTGAAGAGTGCTATATGAACCGCCAGTCCAGAATTATGACTGACTGTTTCATCATTCCATCTTAAGTAAGTGTTATATTTGTTGTTATTTGTACTATCTTGTTGTGTTCACCTTTTTCAAGGAATAATTATATTTTTCATATCTAAGTCTCATTCAGTTCAACCCAGTTATATTTTGTGTGTATTATTAATAGCCTGTCACAAAGTTACCGTCACACTCGGTGTCCTATGTCTAACATGGAACAGGGACCAACCAAGCACGGATCGTGATACAACCACCACTCACAAACGGAGGCTTGGCTTGTACCTGCATCAGAGGAGGGAGCGTACCGAGGGGCTTAGGTAGCTGGTGAGTAGGATATTCGAATTGGCCAATGGGAACCGTGACTACTAACAACGGCTTCCCCTTGCCAGCCCCATACTTCCCGCTGGGTAGGCTACATGTGTCTGAGAGAACGAGTCTTCCCCGGGGACCTTTGTCTCTGGACCTGGTTCTTTCGCCCTCCCCGGTCAACCAGATGGTCAACACCTCCATCCTCCCTTTTGATCCACCATCTCTATGCAGATATCTGGCTAATCGAATTACCAGGACTGCCCTCCATAGAGATAAATACACATTTTGGAAAACATATTCTTCTCTAACCTGGGCTCAGTGCTTTGGATGAGAAACTTAGCTTTGCTGGCGGGGAACATAACGGTATTAACATGCATATACGTACCCACAAATCAGATGCGTTTCGAGGGTAAAATTGTGGGACAAATGGTAACTTTGTTCCACAACATTTTATACACATATTAACACTTTTGCCCCCCAGTATTCACTATTAAAGTCCTGTTCCTGAAGTTCCAGTTTTATAGCTGAAACACAGAGGCAAAGAACAGGTGGCTAGAGATGCTTATAAAGAAGCTACAGACATTGCAGGACAAACAAACTGAGACAGAAGGGAAGAATAATCCAGTAGGGAAGAATCTCCCAAAGGCTATAGAACTGCTTGGGTGTACAATAAGAAAAAGGAATATAATTGAACCAAAATTGATAGTATTACAAAATATGTTGACCAAGGAAAATAAAGAGACAATAAAACCTGGCAGCTGAGAAGCCGCAAGAAACCACACACCAACTGTAGAGAATCAAACAGCAAAGCTGCCAAAGATGCATGGTAGACATGACGTATGAGGTGCTTCACAGTTACAAAGCTCAGTACATCTCCTGCGCAGCAAATGTTTAAAATATGTATTAGATCAAACAGGGTAATATTAAACTTGCACTACACACAAAGTGTAAGCGCTATTAACTAGTCAAGAAACAGAAACCTAGAATATGTGATGATGACGTTTTAGGATGAAAAGCCAGTCATAGTGAAGCTGTAATGCTATTCTTCTATGCTACAGATAATGAGCTATTCTTATGAGTGTGATAAGCCAAGAAGATATGAGAAACAAAAGTGTAGCTGAGAATGGAGAAGAATGTTCTCAGCATGACCAAAATGCACTAAGTTTTATTCTAAAGTTGCAGATACCAGAGAAGAGAAACAAAAAAGACACAAGGACCATATATAAATTACAAGTGACACTTTACATCTTTTAGCTTCTATTTATCAAACACTCAAATCCAATTTTGTCACCTTTTGGTAATTTTTGTGATTGGGTAGTCTCACCATGAGGAGTTGGGAGGTGCAAAAAAAAAACCCCAAACGTAATTTGACATATAAATTCTGAATTCTTGTGCCTCATTTGTCTGCCTCTTAATTGCATTAAAATCAAATTTATTTTGATACGTCATACAGATGTAGCAGGTGTGTGTAAACGCCTGTATGCCCGCAGGCCTGGCCAGTCCCCAGTACTGAGGTGGGTAAGGGTATAACACGCACCCACAGCAGTGAGAGCGTGCCCGGAGTGTGGTAAGATGCGTTGCCGGGCATGGTGAGAAAGGGTTAACAAGATACTTGCTGAGTCCGTGGTGCCAGAAGTCCGAGGGTAATGTCCAAGAGCCATGGGTCAGGGGGAGGAGATAGCAGCGTAGTGAGGTCCAAAGCCGAGTCCAGGGATAGCGAGGTACACGTAGTCAAACAAGAGCCGAGATCAAATCCAAAGGTATCCAACAGGGCAGGGACAGGAACAAGAGCTGAAACAGAGAACAGACTTGGCATAGCAGCACTACAGGAGTCACAGAGGAACTATTGCAGAGGCAAGGACGGAGGGGTCAGACTGGTGTTATAAATGCAGGAGGACCAATGGTAGCAAGGGGTGGAGCAGAGGCCTGCTGAGCGATCCCAGGGATAGGTCCAGGTGAAGCAGGGAGGGAGTCAGAGAGGTGAGTAGTTGAAATCGCCTGCAGCCGATGGGGGGGACGGAGCCAGCAGCATGGGAGGATGAGTAAAGGATCGGGTGGAGTGCGCACTCTGTATGCTTGCCGTGCATGCGCCCTGGCCGCGTGGCGGGAGGAGTGGTGTGCGCCGGGAGGAGCGGCATGGCGTGGGGGCAGGAGAGGTAAGGAGCCGAAGGAACAGGGAACCGGCTGACAGTCGCACCGGGAGCTGAGGTGACGGGGACCCCTGAGTGTGCATGTCCCCCGATCCCTTACAGTACCCCCCCTTGAGGATCCGGATGATCCTCCCAAGGTTGTGAGGAAATTTCCGACGAAATTGTTTAAGAAGAGCTGGAGCATGAATATGATGACAGATACCCAGGAGCGTTCCCCCGGGCCATATCTTCCAATGAACGAGGAACTGAAGTCTGCCCCTGGAAAAATGTGAATCAAGAATGGAATGGACCTCAAATTCCTGTTGCCCTTGTATTACGACGGGATGGGTCTCTGAGGACGGTCCGGAAAATGCACATTTTGAACGAAGGGTTTCAGAAGGACACGTGGAACACAGAGGGTATCCTCATGGTGGGAGGTGAGCTAAAGTCGATACGACGCTACAGGATTGATCTGTTCGAGGACCTTGAAGGGACCCAAGAATCTAGGAGCCAGCTTCTGGAAGGAGTTTTAAGCTTGATATTTTTTGAAGATAGCCAAACTGTGAGGAATCGGGGAGTGCGTCCCTTGCGACGCGTCCCTCCTCGCCTACCTATAGTACTCGCGGCGGCAGCTGCTGAAGATTCGCCCCCCCGCTGATGTGCGCATCACCGTTCCTGTTACAGAGTGTGCGCGCACACTCCTTCTATGCACGGTCACGAGCATAGCTCCGCCCCTTCGGGACGCGCCGCACCTCCGCTGTGGCCGCGGTGCACGCGCATGGCCGACGTGCAATGAAATCTCAGTTACGTGTCAAGTTTTTCTATGAGCCTTTGTCTCTGCAGCCTATCTGGCATCTGCGGAGGCCCCGCCTCCGCTTCCCTCCCCTACTGGTTCACTGTCTCCTAATTACATGCCTCTTCCTTGGCATACTTCTGAACATAGACTTTGTGTAGCCTTGTGTGTGCCTGGCTTGTCCGCCTGTCTGCTTTGATTCTACTACGTTTACCCCTCGTTACGACCTGGCTTTGCATTTGGATTCTCTCTGGCTCGTTACCCCTGGCTTAGGATTAAACTCTCGTGTACCTACCGACCTGCTTTGCAATTTGGATTCTCTCTGGCTCTTTACCCTGGCTTACGGATAATGACTACGTGTACCTCTCCTACCCTTGGAACTGACGAGTATTGGATTAGATAAACCCTGTTAATCTTCATTCCCAACTACCCAGCAACACTACACAAACCACCTCTTAGAATCCTAAGAAAATACATGATGGAACTAGAGAGAGTACAGAGAAGAAACACCAAATTAATAAAGGGGATGAACATTCTAACTTATGAGGAGAGGCTAGCTAAATTTGATTTATTTACATTAGAAAAGAGGCGTCTAAGAGGGGATATGATAACTATATACAAATATATTCGGGGACAGTACAAGGAGCTTTCAAAAGAACTATTCATCCCAGTTGTGCCGCAGGAAAAAGCCACAACCTCCATATTCATGAACAATTGGTTAACTGAGGATGAAGTTCATAAGCAACTTGAAAAAATGGACGTAAATAAGGCACCTGGCAATGATGGCATACATCCAAGAGTTCTCAAGGAGTTAAGCTCAGTAATAGCCAAACCATTATATTTAATATTCAAGGACTCCATTTCCACAGGCTCAGTACCACAAGATTGGCGTAAAGCAGATGTGTTGACTATATTTAAAAAGGGAGCTAGATGAAAACCCAGGGAATTACAGATCTGTAAGCCTGACTTCAATAGTGGGGAAACTACTTGAAGGTTTAATACGGGATAATATTCAGGAATACCTAATGGAAAACAAAATTATTAGTAATAGTCAGCATGGATTTATGAAGGATAGATCATGCCAAACAAACCTTATTTGTTTCTTTGAGGAGGTGAGTAGGAATTTAGACCAGGGTAATGCAGTTGATGTGGTCTACTTAGATTTTGCAAAGGCTTTTGATACGTTTCACACAAGAGGTTGGTGTACAAAATAAAGAAAATTGGATTGAAAACTGGTTAAAGGAAAGACAACAGAGGGTTGTCATAAATGGAACTTTTTCAGGTTGGGCTAAAGTGATTGGAGTACCTCAGGGATCGGTACTGGGACCCCTGCTTTTTAACTTGTTTATTAATGACCTTGAGGTTGGCATTGAGAGCAAAGTCTCCATCTTTGCTGATGATACTAAATTGTGTAAGGTAATAGAATCAGAGCAGGATGTAATTTCTCTTCAGAAGGACTTGGAGAGACTGGAAACGTGGGCAGGTAAATGGCAGATGAGGTATAATACAGATAAATGTAAGGTTATGCATTTGGGATGCAAGAATAAAAAGGCGAATTACAAATTAAATGGAGATATATTGGGGGAATCCTTGATGGAGAAGGATTTAGGAGTGCTTGTAGACTGCAGGCTTAGCAATACTGCCCAAAGTCATGCAGCAGCTGCAAAGGCAAACAAGATGTTATCTTGCATCAAACGGGCAATGGATGGAAGGGAAGTAAACATAATTATGCCGCTTTACAAAGCATTAGTAAGACCACACCTTGAATATGGAGTACCAATCCTAAGAAAAGACATTATGGAACTAGAGAGAGTGCAGAGAAGAGCCACCAAATTAATAAAGGGGATGGACATTCTAACTTATGAGGAGAGGCTAGCTAAATTAGATTTATTTACATTAGAAAAGAGGCGTCTAAGAGGGGATATGATAACTATATACAAATATATTCAGGGACAATACAAGGAGCTTTCAAAATAACTATTCATCCCACGGGCAGTACAAAGGACTCGGGGCCATCCCTTAAGGTTGGAGGAAAGGAAATTTCACCAGCAACAAAGGAAAGGGTTCTTTACAGTAAGGGCAGTTAAAATGTGGAATTCATTACCCATAGAGACTGTGATGGCAGATACAATAGATTTGTTCAAAAACAGGTTGGACATCTTTTTAGATGGGAAAGGTATACAGGGATATACCAAATAAGCATACATGGGAAGGATGTTGATCCAGGGAATAATCCGATTGCCAATTCTTGGAGTCAGGAAGGAATTATTTTTTCCCCTAAATGGGGTTTTTTGTTTGCCTTCCTCTGGATCAATAAGTATAGATATTATATATAAGGAGAAGTATCTGTTGTCCTAAATATAGCTAGGTTATCGGGGTAGACATGCACACTCATCTGGTCCCCGTCACTCAGCTACCCAGGTTTGCTACTGTCAGCTCCGGTTCACCGTTCCTTCGGCTCCTTTACCTCATCTGCCCCCATCGCCATTGCCGCTCCTCCCGGCGCAACCACACCTCCCGCACGCGCCAGCCGCATGCAGGCAAGCATACACGAGTGCTGCAAACACAAATACACCCATCCTCATTACTCATACCATCCCATGCATGCTGGCTCCTGTCCCCCCCATTCAGGCTGCAGAGCGATTTCACTACCCTCCCCCACACCATCTCTGACTCCTCCCTCTCACCTGGAACCTATCCCTGGGATCGCTCGCAGTGGCCTCCTGCTCCACACCCTTTGGTCTACCTTGGTCCTCTCCGCATTTATAACACCATCTGCCCTCGATCCTTCTTGCTCTGCAATATTCCTCTTGACTCCTTGTGTGCAGCTGGTCTACTGACCAAGACTCGTTTCTCTGTTTCAGCTCTGTTCCTGTCCCTTGCCCCTGTTTGGATACCTTTGGATTTGATCTCGGCTTCATTGTTTGACTACGGTCCTCGGCTATCCCTGGACCGCTTTGACCTCCTACGCTGCTATCTCCTTCTTCCCCCACTGACCTCATGGTCTTGGACATTACCACCCTCAAAGGACTGTCTGGCCACCACGAACTCAGCAAGTATCTTGTTAAACGACCTTTCATAACACACCATGCCCGCAACGCATCTTACCTACACTCCGTGGCACCTTTCACTGCTTGTGGTGCGTAGTTCATATCCCTAAAAGACCACCTCAGTACTGTCGGTGACTGGCCAGGCCTTGCTGGCATACAGGCGTTTAACAAACACGGAAACTGCTACAGTTCTTTATGACGTAATCAAAATAAATTTGATGTATTAATGTGCAAATTAAGAGCAGAAGCAAATGAGGCTACAAAGAATTCCAGAATTTTTATATGGTCCAAAATTACGTTTTGGAGGTTTTTTTTTGCACCTCCCCAACTCTCATGGAGAGACTACCCTAATCACAAAAAAATATTACCAAAGATTTGACAAAATGGATTTAGAGTGTGTTTAGATAAATAGAAGCTAAAACGAGTAAAAAGTTGTTCCCCTTCGCAACCTTATATAATGGGTCCTTGTTCTTATATTTAGTAATTCTCTTTTCTCGGTATCTGCACACTATTTCGAATAAAACTTAGTGTCATTTTGAGTCCAATAAAAAGCCTGACGTAAAACATATTTCCTTCTCCATTCTCAGCTACACTTTTGTTTCTCAGTATCTTGTCTTGGTGTCTTACCACCCTCATAAAGAAATATAGATCATTATCTGTCGCATAGAAGAATACATTACAGGCTTCACTATGACTGTCTTTTCATCCTAAAAAAACGTCATCATCAAATCATCACATATTCTAGGTTTCCTGTTTCTTGCTAGTTTCAATACGCTTACACTTTTGTGTGTAGTGCAAGTTTAAATTATGCACCTGTTTTGATCTAATACTATATTTTAAACATTTTGCTGGCAGCAGGAGAATGTCACTGAGCTATATGTAACTGTGAAGCACCCATACGTCAATGTCTACCATGCACTTGCAGCTTTGCTATTTGATTCTCTCAGTTGGTGTGTGGTTTTCTGCTGGCTTCTCAGCTGCAGGTTTTAATTGATCTCTATCATTTTTTTCTGGTCCAACGATATATTGTAACAAAATACTAACCAATAATTGCTCCCAATTAATATTGCTTTTTCCTTATTGTACAACCCAAGCCAGTTCGATAAAGCCTTTGGGAGATTCTTCCCTACTGGGATTTTTTTTTTTTTTTTTCTTTATTTTTTATTCTTCCCTTCTGTCTCAGTTTGTTTTGTCCAGCAATGTCTGTGCTTTGTTTTTCTTTTTTTACTCTTTAAGTTAAGCTCTCTAGCCACCTGTTCTTTTCCTCTGTGTTTTCAGCTATAAAACCTGGAACTTCAGGAACAGGACTTTAATAGTGTCGACTCACGCGGGGGCAAAAGTGTTAAACAAAAATGGTTATAAAATGTTGTGGACAAGTTTACCCATTTGTCCCACAATTTATAACCCTCGAAAAAACGCTCATGATTTGTGGGGTACGGTATTCGACATGTATACCGTTTCTGTTCCACAACCCGCAACAGAAAAGCTAAGTTCTCATCACAAAGCAACTGACAAGCCCAAGTATATAGCAGAAATATGTTTTTTCAAAATTGTAATATTTACAAATCTCTATGGAGCGTCCCTGGTAATACGCAATTAGCCAGATTCTGCATAGAGATGTTGGATCAAATAAGGAGGATGGGATTGTTGGCAACCATCTGGTTTGAACCGGGAATGGCGAATAATCCAGGTCCAGAGCAAGGCGGGGAGACATCCGTATCCCTACTTCCATCAGAACAAATTAAAAAAAATAAACCCCAACCACACGTGGAGAACACTAACCCAGTCGGGAAGTATGGGGCTATGAGCAAGGAGAAACGCCGTTGTTCGTAGCCTCCACCATGGTTTAATCCCATTGGGCAACAATATCGACATACTCCCTACTCACACAGCATACCTAAGCACACCTCCTCCCCCGCAGACATACAGCCATCCCAAAAACTACCTCCTCATTGATGTCCAGGTACAAACGCCAAGCCATCCGTTTTGTGAGTGGTGTTTGTATCACGATCCGTCTATTGGTTGGTCCCTGTTCATGTTAGACATAGACACACGCAGTGTGACGGTAACTTTGTGACAGGCTATAATAATACAACCAAAATATAACTGGTGTGAACTGATGAGACTTAGATATGATAAAATATAATTTTTCCTTGAAAAAGGTGACACAACACAAGATAGTAAAATCACAACAAATATAACACTTACTTAAGATGGAATGATGAACAGTTCAGTCATAATTCTGGACTGGCGGTTCATACAGCCCTCTTCAAAATCACCTAAGACCAACAAACGACATAGCCATAGGCTGAGCCTTGTCTTATACAATTATTTCCCATTGAACACACACCTAAACCCAGCCTCTCTCATAAAATCAGTGGTGAGGTTGACAGTTTTTCCCCAGAGTAAAAACTCCTCCCACCCAAGATGTTTAAAACTGCTTTTCCTATCTAATAACTTCATAACTTCATTCATAATTACTACTCGACCGCGAGACATATAATAACATTCTGGCACGCATACGCTCCCAAGAGATGTTACCGTTGTAATCGAAAATGAGTAGATTTAAATTCTGTCTCTTAGGACCTGCTACGACATCATGTTGTCTGTAATCGATTATCTTGCGGCTCGGTCCACCCGGTTACACAAATGTAAATTTTAGCATGTTCAGCCGAGACATCTCATGGTATTTCTTTATTTAATACAGGTCACTCATTCTGATATCGTTCATTGTATACCGCAGCCCCTACAGCCCCCAAAAACAAAACAGCAATGCAAGAAGGTGCTTTGAAGCTGGCCCCCTGTCTGGGAACGTTTTGTCACAGGTGCTATATTTCACAAACCCAATGCTCCAGACTGGGTCCTAGCTATTTCTCACCAACACAATATAACCCTTGTCCTGCAAACTTAGGTTATAACATCTTATACATACAACCCACTCTGTACTTTTTCACACCCAACTTCAATCAATGCCTGTTGAAGCCCAGATATTATCTGAAAAGACACCACACATATTTGTATTTTCCTAAACTGCAGCTCAGTAACCCTTAAAGCCTACCGCATCAATCCCAGTGTATGTTGGGGCAACCATGGAACAGGAACAATACTTTTTACAAGGGAATTAACATTAGGATGCTGAAGCAGGTAAAAACACTTACTGGACCTCATCCCGTTAACCCCTGGCTTCCCAAGTGAGAGTAGGGGGTGGCCAAATGAGGTGTAACCCCTTTTATATTCCAGGCCAAATCCCCTCTCTCATTGACAACCAGAGGATCTATGTAAGGGACGCCCATCAGAGAACGAGACCATCATTGATACTCACTAGGCTGGGCCGTGTGAGACATCTATGCTTACAAAGGGTGTTTGCTCGCAAAGAAAAGCACGGGCATTGAGATGCCAGACCAGCCAAGCTGGGACACAAAGCCAGCTACAGATGCCGGGCAGAGTTCTCATACGACGCCACACACTCGTATCCCACGAGGGAAATATCGGTAGTTCTATAAACATATACTAGATGTACCGACCTGGTTTTCCTGACAATGATGACAGAGAAGCCTTCCTGAACAGGACACCCTGCACTAGTGAGGCGATGAGACTCCCTCTAAGACCTCCAGTTAAGGCGATTTGTTCTTTGTGTGTTCATTGTGTGTCTGCTGGTTTACCAGAATACCCCATTTTCTTCACATCACTGTGTCCTGCCTAGTGATTGATCAAATTGCTCTAGTAAAGACACTGACTGGCACTGATTTTGAAGCAGGGGAGCCTGGTTCAATTCCTCGTGGTGTCCTGGGATCCTTTGACTCCTTATAAGTCCATATCTCCCTACCTCAAGCACCAAAAATAGATTGTAACTCTACGGTCAGGGACTATGTCTTCAAAATGTATCTGTAAAGCGCAAGTAAAACTAGCAGCGCTATACAAGAATATTGCTATTATTATTATCCGGAGGGAAAGGTGTTGAAAGTACTGGTCCCCTGTGACATACAGTATATGTTTTTTCTCCCACTTCATAATTTCCGTGTCAGCTTTACTGCTTTTTGTGTCTACCGGTATATCTGTGATACTACATGCAACTCCTAACCAGTAGAAAGCTGTTCTTCAAACATCATTGTTGTAATAAGAATGACATCCAGATGATATGGGGTCAGTCTTAAATTGAAGTACCCTCCCTCTAAGGTATTGGATTTTACCAATCATACTCCCCAACCCTCTTAGGTACAATAGGACAATCTGGTTTTAAGAAGCCACAGAGCCATAGCATTGACCATTTTGACATAAATTGACCGGCCTTAGTTCCATGAGCGTATGTTTCTTCCCTCTGATAGTTTTAATCAGCTATTTTGAAGCATTCAATTTAAAACTGCTGACACAACAGGTCCACATTTGTGCATGGGACAAGGACAGGTTGAGAAAAGGGCATAAGGGACATCAGTTATCAAAATAGTCCTGTTACCTTCCAAATAGCTGTCCTTAAGATGGCTAGTAGGGACACTTTATTTATAGTCAGATCAACCTAATTATATTTACCAATATCCATAGTATTATTGTTTAAAGTTCTCTGGTTTGTCTGACCTATTGCCTCGAGCTCACAAATTCCCTAACCTGGAGACCTCTTCATTTATTTGGGGGCCCCCTGGATGAGGTCAGGCCGAGACAGAAAAGAAATCACCACATGGAGGAGGTTCCTCTTCATTAAAGCCTCAAGCAGGTTGTTGCTATCACAGCGTACAAGATGTCCTTTCTAATCCAGGTCCTTATGGGAGACTATCACAATACGCAGTTCACTTCAGACAAGTGGGAACTCAGTGTGGTAAAAAAAATTATCTCTTCCCACAAGAGTTTTCTGTCCTGATGGGTGGGGAAGGGGGGTTTGACTAGACTTAAGTTCTGCTTGGTGTTTTTGATACTGAAGAGTTAATAAACACGGGTTTATTGTGGCTGGAGCAACCAAGGAAAACACAAAACAAACACGACAATAACTCACTAGAACAAGATGTTATGGGGATTCTAGCTTGCTAGGTGCAGAGCACTGCTGAAGCTAGTTTACCCTTGATGCCGAGTCAATCCATCTCTTCCAAACTATCCCAGTACAAGGGATGACCACCCCAGTCCACACATTTCACACTACCATTGTTCTCTAGATATTGAGACCAACCATGAAAAACTGTGGTCCTAAACAACGTCGGCTTCAATAGTTCCCCGGCCTGCATTTGGAAACATGGAGAACTGGACGATGACCAATCAGTAGAGACCTTTCCACTGCTGAGCCAATGAGAGCCAGGGGTGCATTCAAACAGACCAATCAAGGCTGTGGGCACTGCCATGCCTAAGGACAGGCATAGGGGGTGGCGCTTTGGAGTGAGAAATTGAACTGACCAATGGGAACCAGCCAAAGGGCTAGAACCCAACACTTTTTTTCAAATTTCAGCACCATATCTCCCGCGGAGAGGACAACACGCTCTGCTTGTGAGTGTAGTTACTCTTCCATCATCCGGGATCACCTTCCTCACCTCACCATTTTCCACAAGCAAAACCAGGCCTCCACACAAAGGTTAGCCTCTGACTCATTGTTGCTGGCCACATTTTTACGGCCCAGGCATAAATTGACCACACGAACACAAAAACCATTAGGATCCCGTAATACATAGCTGCATTGTATACAGGAAACCAGATATCAAACTTGGCTTAAAGCAGCTTTAGTCCCCCCTTTTGGTTTTCCTTTCTTATTTTTATATGTAAAGCATGTGATAATATATAATTCTACATTATTACCTTTGCTGGCTCCTGGTGGTTTGGTGCTCCTGTTATACCAGTACATCTGTAAAACTCCTGATTGTGTATCTAACTGAATGGCCGACTTCTCACTCTATTCCGCAGTCAGTGAAATGCTGCAGCTGATATGTAACATATATTACTAAGTGTAACACATTATTGTTACAAGCTTTCAAGTAAAAGTCAGTCTGCTGTTAGTATCATAAATAGATATGTTGCTTTGATCCATTGTTGCCAAAGAGCAGATTAAAAAAAAAGAGTGTGGTGAGAACCGGTTTCAAAAGAGGAAGTGGATATGACTTTCAAAATGGTTGCTCTAGCAACCAATATATGATCAGTACATTTAAAAAAATTATTAAAAATGGCGTTAGGAGTATTTTAAAATGCAGACAGTATTATCTACTAAAACAGCATCATTTATTTAAAAAAAAAAACCTGTAGGATTTTTCACATTTGTTGCTTTAACTTATTACCAGGGCTTGCAACCATTATTCAGTCCAAGTTGGCCAGTTAACCCAGAAGCTAAGTTCACATCTTGCCCGTAAGGGGCAACAGTGGGCTTAACTACTTCTTATACCATGCATCAGGGCCACCAACAGTGGTTCTGCCGGGGTTGCGCCCGGCCCGGTGATCGGGGCCATTGCCGGGCCCGTGTCTGAAAAAATATAGCCTGTCTCAAAAAAAAAACAATGAGGAAAGGGGATCAATCCAATCAGGCCTTCCTCATGGCGCGGGAGTGGGACGGACTAGTAGCTAATAAGCAACTGCACAGCGTGAGAAGCATGATAAATAATACAGATAATGTAAGGTTATGCATTTGGGATGCAAGAATAAAAAGGCGACTTACAATTAAATGGAGATATATTGGGGGAATCCTTGATGGAGAAGGATTTAGGAGTGCTTGACAGCAGGCTTACAATGGCCAATGTCATGCAGTAGCTGCAAAGGCAAACAAGATCTTATCTTGCATCACAACGGCAATGGATGGAAGGGAAGTAAACATAATTATGCCCCTTTACAAAGCATTAGTAACCACACCTTGAATATGGGTACAATTTTGGGCACCAATCCTAGAAAATACATGATGGAACTAGAGAGAGTAACAGAGAAGAAACACCAAATTAATAAAGGGGATAGACATTCTAACTTATGAGGAAGGCTAGCTAAATTTGATTTATTACATTATAAAGATGCGTCTAAGAGGGGATATGATAACTATATACAATATATTCGGGGACAGTACAAGGAGCTTTCAAAAGAACTATTCATCCCAGTTGTGCTCGCAGGAAAAAGCCACAACCTCCATATTCATGAACAATTGGTTAACTGAGGATGAAGTTCATAAGCAACTTGAAAAAATGGATAAATAAGGCACCGGCAATGATGGCATACATCCAGAGTTCTCAAGGAGTTAAGCTCAGTAATAGCAACCATTATATTTAATATTCAAGACTCCATTCCACAAGGCTCAGTACCACAAGATTGGCGTAAAGCAGATTTGTTGACTATATTTAAAAAGGGACTAACTGAAAACCCAGGAATTACAGATCTGTAAGCCTACGTCAATAGGGGAAACTACTTGAAGGTTTTAATACGGGATAATATTCAGGAATACCTAATGGAAACAAAATTATTAGTATAGTCAGCATGGATTTATAAGGATAGATCATGCAAACAACCTTATTTGTTTCTTTGAGGAGGTGAGTAGGAATTTAGACCAGGGTAATGCAGTTGATGTGGTCTACTTAATTTTGCAAAGGCTTTTGATACGTTTCACACAAGAGGTTGGTGTACAAAATAAAGAAAATTGGATTGAAAACTGGTTAAAGGAAGACAACAAGGGTTGTCATAAATGGAACTTTTTCAGGTTGGGCTAAAGTGATTGGAGTACCTCAGGGATCGGTACTGGACCCCTGCTTTTTAACTTGTTTATTATGACCTTGAGGTTGGCATTGAGAGCAAAGTCTCCATCTTTGCTGATGATACTAAATTGTGTAAGGTAATAGATCAGAGCAGAGATGTAATTTCTCTTCATAGGACTTGGAGAGACTGGAAACGTGGGCATAAATGGCAGATAGGTATAATACAGATAATGTAAGGTTATGCATTTGGGATGCAAGAATAAAAGGCGAATTAGAATTAAATTGGAGATATTTGGGGAATCCTTGATGGAGAGGATTTAGGAGTGCTTGTAGACTGCAGGCTTAGCAATACTGCCCAAAGTCATGCAGCACTGCAAAGGCAAACAAGATTGTTATCTTGCATCAAACGGGCATGGATGGAAGGGAAGTAAAACATAATTATGCCCCTTTACAAAGCATTAGTAAGACCACACCTTGAATATGAGTACCATCCTAAGAAAAGACATTATGGAACTAGAGAGAGTGCAGAGAAGATCCACCAATTAATAAGGGGATGGACATTCTAACTTATGAGGAGAGGCTAGCTAATTAGATTTATTTACATTAGAAAAAGAGGCGTCTAAGAGGGGATATGATAACAATATACAAATATATTCAGGGACAATACAAGGAGCTTTGAAAATAACTATTCATCCCACGGGCAGTACAAAGGACTCGGGGCCATCCCTTAAGTTTGGAGGAAAGGAAATTTCACCAGCAACAAAGGAAAGGGTTCTTTACAGTAAGGGCAGTTAAAATGTGGAATTCATTACCCATAGAGACTGTGATGGCAGATACAATAGATTTGTTCAAAAACAGGTTGGACATCTTTTTAGATGGGAAAGGTATACAGGGATATACCAAATAAGCATACATGGGAAGGATGTTGATCTGATTCTTGGAGTCAGGAAGGAATTATTTTTTCCCCTAAATGGGTTTTTTTGTTTGCCTTCTTCTGGATCAATAAGTATAGATATAGGATAAAGTATCTGTTGTCTAAATATAGCATAGGTTGAACTTGATGGACGGAAGTCTTTTTTCAACCTCATCTACTATGTAACTATGTAACTATGTAACTATGTTTGAATGTTCCCGACTGTGCAGCTGCTTATTCAAATAGCATGTACTTAGCGTGTGTATTATCTGTACTATGATTGTTGTCAGTCTGTGTACTTTATACTTTGTGGGTTTTTTGACTCAGTCTGTGTAGTGTGTTGTGTCACTCGTGCGTCCATCTGACTGTCCGTCTGTCCTAACTCCACCCCCTACTCCCCTTCTCCACTGACATCCATCCTCCGCACGGGCCTTAATGTGTCCAGTGCCCTCCCCAGTCAGGGCCCAGACGGCTCCTGTTCAGACACCCCACGGGCCCCACACCAGCAGTAGGCCCTATACCAGTAACCATACCGCTGTACCCTCCCCACCCCTACCGGCATGCACCTTCCCCTCCCACCTACCGGCATCCAGCACCATCATCCGTGTCGCCACCATGTGGTCTCCAGTCCTACCGGCTCTAGAGTTCTGGGCCCAGTGCATTCGCCCCCCCGCCCACCCTACCGGCATCCACCTCCCCCTTCCCCTCCACCCCTACTGGCATCCCCGTTCCCCTTCCCCCCACCCCTACCAGCATACACCTTCCCGGGCCAGCATCCACCTTCCCGGGCTGTCTCAACCTTCCAGGCAAGCATCCACCTTCCCCTCCCCATACCGGCATTCAGCACCACACCATCCTCCATCACGCGCTCAATGTACATTATCTCCAGTCCTCCAGCTTTAGAGTTCTTGGCCCAGCGTTCGTGCCTCCCCCCCCTGTCTACCAGCATCACCCTCCCCGCCCCCCCCTCTACCGCATCCACTTTTTTGCCCCCCTAATGGCATCGCACCTCCCGATCCTTCCGTCATACACCTTCCCCTCCTCTACTGCATCTGGCGATCCACCTTCCTTTCCCCCCCCTCCTTGCACAATGGCCACAGCCACCCCCATAGCCAGCCACTGCCCCCCCCCCATATGCACCACCACCCCCCCGCATCAGCCCCGGCCCACCGTCAGCAAAGCCCCCCCTTACAGCCACCGCCCTCCCTCAGTAATGGCCCTTCTTAGCACCACGGTCCCCCCAGCAGCTGCCGGCCCTCCTGCAATGGCCCCCCTCTTTGCAGCCACCACCGGCCTCCGCAGCATCCCCCTCCCCCTTCGCAGCACCCCCCCCCCCCTTCTCGCAGCCACGGCCCTCCCACAGCAACACCCTCGCAGCCACCTGCCCTCCACCCCGTATCACTGCACCTGCCCCCCCTTCACAGCCACTGCCCCCCCATAGCCTGTCCCACCTTCACAACCACCACCGCCCCCCCGCAGCCACCGTTGCCTGCCTGAACCATCCACAAGGTACTGATTTTTATTTGTATTGGGGGTGGGAGTTGGGGTATATTTTATATATATTGTGGGGTTGTGGGTATATTTTATATGTATGGGGGTAATGTTTGTTGAATGATTGCATGTAATGTTTTTTTTCGCGTATTACAATAATAATAATAAAACTGTTAAGTAAAAGTTTTGCTGCTAACAAAAATAATTTCGTTTGTAGGTGTGCTATGCGTTGGGCCCCCCAACTGCTAACGTTTGTTAGGGCAAACTTTATCTTTTACCCCCCCGGTGCACTCGTCTTTCTTCCACCTTCCCCTCCCTCTACACCCTACCAGCATCCACCTTCCCGCCCCGGCATCCGCACCATGTTCTCTTCCCCCGTACCGCACTCAGCCATCCCCATTTGCCGCTGTGCGCTTTCTCCCAGTCTAACCGGCTCTAGATCTGGGCCCGCCATGCGGCGCCCCCAGCCCCCTCTACTGTATCCACCTTCCCCCCCACCCCTACCAGCATCCCACCTTCCCAGGTCGCATCCAGCACCATCCTCCACTTGCCCGCCATGCGCTGTCCTGTCCTACCAGCTCTATAGTTCTGGGCCCCCCACCACAACCGGCATCCACCTCCCTGCCCCCCTACCGGCCATCCACCTTCCCCTCCCCCTTCTGAAGCAATGTCTGTAATCCCCAGCAGCCAACCCCCCCCCTGCTGCAGTCACCAGCCCCCACGTAGCGCCACTGGCCCCCCCAGCAGCCACCGGCCCCCCCACAGCAATGCCCCCCTTCCCATCATCAGACACTGGCCCTCCCAGCAGCAAGACCCTCTCTTACACCACCGCCCCCCCCCCCGCAGCAGTCACCGGCACACCAGCAATGCCCCCCTCCCTGGCAGCCACCGGCCCTCCTGCAGCAACCCCCCTTCGCAGCCACTGCCCCCCCCTTTGAAGCCCACCGCCCCCCCAAGCAACGTAGCCCCCTCTTTCTAGGCCACCAGTCCACTGGCCCTCCCTAAGCCCACTGGCCCACCGTCCATCCCCCAGCAACCGTCCCACCGCAGCCAGCCGCCTGACCTGAGACCATCCACACAGGTAAGTCTGATTTTCTTGATTTTGTATTTTATAATGTATGGTGTATATTTTTATATGTTTGGGGGTTGGGGTATTTTTTATATTATTGGGGGTTGGGGTTATTTTTTTGTATTGGGGGGGTTGGGGTTATTTTTTATGGGGGGGTTGGGTATTTTTTTATTGTATTTGGGGGGGTTGGGGTATAGTTTTCATATGTATTGGGGGCTGGGGTGTGATTTTTATTGTATTTGGGGGTTGGGTGTAGTTGTTTTTTTGGGGGTGGGGGGTGTAATACCAGATTGCATTGTATGTTTTTTTTCCATATACAATAAAAAAACATTTGTTAGTGTTTTTCCGTGAGATGCACTATGGGAGGGGGGGATGGGGGGGCCCTCCTCGTCAGCCTGGTCCCCGGTGATTCTATGGCTGGCCCTGGCGGCCATACTGGCCCCCACCATACAAATTTCCATTCAGGTTTCTCTTTCAAAAAATGGCAGCCCTCGTAGATGTTTACCTTCTCTCGTGGCCCCAGACCAGGACAAGGAAAGTAGGAGAGCGCAGCCTGGATAAGCATTTTTTTCGCCAGTGTAACAGCACGATCAGGGTGACCAGTGCTAAACTAATGGCTCAATCCCTCATCAGATAACAGAGACCCGAATGAAAACTTGTCAACATCTACATTTTAGTTCTATTTCTTCCGGCATAAAAATAGTCTAAAAGGGCTTTCATGCAATCAAAAGGTTATAACCTCTATTTATTGCATTGAAGAGTAGCAATTCAAGTCCAGGCTTTCAGCGGCGTCCTCCCAGCTGAAGGTTATTAAGTAACCACTGCGGATATGTCTTTGGGAAATGTTGCTTTCAGCCTCCTTAGCTACGGTAGAAATTTAGAAGTCTACTGTAGCCTTGTGCTCTGCCATGCTTTAAAGCTCATACTTCATTCCCAGGTCTGCTGCTGTATGGTTCGGCTTGATACTCCAAAAGCCTTGTTTGTACACTGTATTTATTTAATGTTTGCCTGTATGCCTCCTTGATTGAGCATTGCTGCCTGCAACCCTGCTTCAGTCACCTTCTTGGGTGTTCCCTCGTCCTACGCTCAATAATTCACTTACTGTGCCTATTATCAGTGTACCTTTCTATATGCCCTTCCACTGGCATTCCCTTATGCCTTGGTCCTCCAGATGCTTCCTCTCATGCATTTAACACTATTCTGGTGCTACTATAGCGTGTAGTCTACCGATAGATCGTGGTCTACCGTGCATTTGCTACTATAGAGTGCGTCTATCACCGGTGATCTGTGGTCCTCACATTTATCCATGTCAGTTTTACCCTCAACTGAATTCCTATATACAAGGCATACCCCGCATTAACTGTACGCAATGGGAGCCGGAGCTTATGTAAAGCGAAAATGTACTAAGTGAAGCACTACTTTTTTCCCACTTATCGATGCATGTACTGTACTGCAATCATCATACAGTACCATACACACTTATAATGCGTTGGTCGGTAACCGCGCAAGCCGGGATATTTCACGTGCTTGCTAGTGCCGCACCCTCTGCTGCCGCGCGTCATGACCGGCGGTCACGTTTGGATCCTGCGCCCCGCCGCGTAGGTGAGGATCCTGTGCGCCTGGAAGGAGGGTTCGGGGACGACCCGGCAGCTAGGACGCATGTTTCCTGCTTCGGCGCCTCACTCGGGCGCCATGCTCTGCTGCGGCCAGAAGAATGCTCGAATCGCCAATAACTGCATACGATAAATATGCTTGGAGCTAAGCCGTTGAGCCATTGGTAGTAGACTGGTAACCTGTCAACTGTACAGCGATGCTGAGTGTGTGCTATGGTATGTCCTACCGCAGTGTACTTAAAGTGGTGTCCTTAAGTGGGTATGCCTATAGTCGTTGACTGTGCATATCAGTTAACACCTCGATAATGTTGTTAAAAAATTTCTATAAAATATAATCTGCAAAGAAGATAGCACAGTTGCATTTTTACCAAAAATAACTTCTGGTGTACCACAACAGAGCCTTGTCATCGATGTGATAGTGAAGAGAGAGAACAGAAAAGAAAATGCGATCAGAGGTGGGGGGAATACAGACCTGTATTTTCATGTGTTTCGTAAAGGGTGCCAAACTTCACGTTCTGATAGAAAAGGAAACGCATTTTTTCCATTATATGGACATAAACAAAAAATTACACTGCAACCTAAGTTTGTGCAAAATTTTAGAACTGGTGTTTTTTTTGTCCATGGAAATACCTATGAACACAACAGTAACTCTTACGGGAAGTCTTACAATACCGTAAACTGACTGGTTTAATATGTGCCGAGAGGTGTGTGGAGCCATCGTTTCTCAGCGTGTAGCAAGGTTAGTTGGTAGCACAGACGATAACCGCATCCAAATTGATGAAGCAAGATTGCTGGTCGGCGAAAAATATATCGTGGAAGAATGCTAAAACGGCGATAATCTTCTCTTTTTCCGAAATACAGATTGGCAATTTGCAAAACAACAGGAACCATGGACGTAGAATTGAGCCTTGGGTTTTTAGTCTCAAGCAGGCTCTGATTGTCCGTATTTTAATGTGCATCAGCGTGATATGACCTCTGATCCAATTATTCAAGTCAGGCGGAATGCGAAATTGTTCAGTGATTCTTCCACGAGTGATCTGCTATGGAAATTTAAATGCCATCGGTTTACAGGCATTTTATACGGTGAACCATCAAAGAAATTATGTGGATCCGAGTCGGGAGCAAACACGCAAGGGATTGAAAGGTCGTGGTTGGATGCCAAAATACGTCATTTTGAAGAAAATGAGAGGCGTTCCTATGAGCTATTTCAATCACACTTGATCACATTTGCTGGAAGTGCTAAGAAAGGATGCAGAAGATTTTGTTTTTACAATTTCTTAAAGACATACGAAGTGTTATTGTTACAAAACCAATGAGCTTATTGTTGTATAATAAACCATTACATACCATATTGTTCCTTTGTTTAGTAGATAAGAGAACTGACAGCTATAGTAGACAGTAGAATAAGACTGCACGCTTATAGTCCATCACCTATTTTCATCCTTCCTAACTCAGACATCCCATCCTAATCTCCTCCCTGCGTTCCTCTTCACGCTATGGTCAAACAATTTGCTGGCACTCTGCGCTCATCTCCAAGGCATGCACATTCTCGGGCTCATCAGCCCACATTCTCCAATAGGCAATCTTTTCTGACAAATGTCACATCTTCAGGAGGCAAAGTCGTCCCTTCACCCACTGCTGCGGAACACATCTGCTTATGCAGGGGATTTAAAATTCCTATTCCCTATGTAGCCTTTTTTTTTCCCTTTCCAAGATTGGTCTACAGTGCTGCATATACATGTAGGCTCACAGAGATCTGAGCCTCCACTACTGGAGCCTGGGGCATAAATATATTAATTGGCAGCACCTCACCTGCCAGGATCCCAATTACTAGAGATAACCCAGACAGAATATAACTTAACAGCTCTATAATTAAACTTGATAACCTTACCGGCGTTACACAAATCCATAACATCACGAGTTAACCATAACCTTCCGCTCAGATAACATTGACACACCACTGTGTATTTTCCAACACCTGTCCATGTACCGACCCATGCCCTTGGTCACTTACCCCTGGTGTCCCCAGAAGAGCCACCTACAACCGAAGCCGTTGATTAGCGACTGTAAGGTACCGTAGTTTTTTGTGCACTTATAAAATACATGCGCAGGTCGACTCGCGGCCCCGAACGACCCCTGGGACTAACTTCATTCATAATGATCCACCCTGTCGCCTAGGTCTCAGCGAGGATCGCTACCTCCACCGATTGATCGACTGAATCACAGACTAAATCCGGTGATCGTCGACACTACGACTTCTGGAGTCACCAGCCATGCGAGCCTAGTCCGGAGCTCTCCCTATTCTCCTCCATTAAAAGGTCCCGGCCAGAAACTTCAGCAACGAAAACCTATTACTTCGAATCGCTAATAAAAACGAGAGGGCTAGCAATGAGCTCATGGCTATAGATGGCTAACAAAACAAAAGACAGATGGACCTAGGAGCGTCCTCCGCTTATTTCATTCACTCCCGACGAATCGCCCGCGTAGTATCATGAGGAGCTGAGCCAAGAATGGCGCGCTCCAACTGTGCAAGCTCGTCCGCCCCACTCCCCCGTCCGCGAGCAAGTCCCCTGCTGCCCGATGAGAACATAACTGTAAACTGGAGCTCCCAGCACCTTATTACTAAGAGACTTCTTGGATGACTAATTATGTCCGCAAATGTTTCTTCCAGCTTAGGGACAGAGTGTCAGTCAAAAGTACAAGCTTTAAATTGTGCCATATAATAACTAGAAAACTAAAAACACCGGACTATAACTGAAAATCTCCCAAAGTAACGGAATCACTGGAGAGCCAGGGTGGAGTAAGTGAAGTCGGTATGTCAGTCCTACGGGGCCGAGGACGAGGATGCAACCGCCTCTACAAGCCGGGGCATGAGATTAACGAGTTCTAAAAGATGGTTTGAGTATAATGGAAACCGGACCGGGCGTCGAGAACGGCTTAGGTTTCTCGATATATTCCTGCTGAATAAGTACGAGTTTCCTACAGAAGCCCGCCCTTCCCCACCTGCCTACTTGCAAGAGCCTCTTCCAGCACCTGTCGCAGATTAAAAGGAGGATATGGCGCTAGACCGAGCTCATAAAGCCCGCGTCCCCCAAAGACAGAGAGGACCCTTAGAGGACGCAGGAAACGTCATCCTGCGGTTCCGTCTCGCATTCCATTCATACCCCCCGCAATAGTATAAATATACCAAAAGCAAGAGGGATGAACCTAAATCCCTTTCGTGGCTTTAAGGCGAGCAGATAATCGCAGAATATTTAATGACCTCCTCCAGATAAACAATCCTTCCGGCACAAGAACTGAGCAGCTGGATCCAGCACGGCTCCAAAGCCACAAATGGCGCTAAGATGGGGCTTGCCGTTTAATAAACTAGCGTGCTCGCTAAGGGCAACTCCATTCTATCTCCCACATTGAAAGATACACCCAGCGTGCCTGAGGACTCCTGGGACCACGGCAGGCCATACCCGACCGAGGCGTGAGGAGGAATGAAGAAGATACCAACCTACATGAACATGCTAAGCTGAGCGGTTTCCCAGATCGTCTTTCGAACGTCTTAGGCAGAAGAAGTCGTCTAGTAGCCGCGTCTGGGGTTCGTGTTGTAATCGACCTTCGTAGAACTTGCACTCAATTATGCATGGTAATATTGTCAATCTGTTTACTTTATACTTTGTGGTTTTTTGACTCAGTCTGTGTAGTGTGTCGTGTCACTCGTGCGTCCCATCTGACTGTCCGTCTGTCCTAACTCAACCCCCTACTCCCCTTCCCCCTGACATCCATCCTCCGCACGGCCTTAATGGTCCAGGCCTCCCTCGCCAATCAGGACCCAGATGGCTCCTGTTCAGACACCCCACGGCCCCCACACAAAGTAGGCCCTAATACCAGTACCATAACCGCTGTAACCCTCCCCACCCCTACCGCTGCACCTTCCCCTCCCACCTCCGCATCCAGCACCATCATCCTTGTGGCCCCATGTGGTCTCCATCCTACCTCTCAGAGTTCTGGGCCCGTGCTTCGTCCCCCCCCGCCCACCCTACGGCATCCCACCTCCCCCTTCCCCTCCACCACCCTACTGGCATCCCCCCGTTCCCCTTCCCCCCACCCCTATACCACCCCCTACCAGCATACACCTTCCCGGGCCAGCATCCACCTTCCCGGGCCGGCATCAACCTTCCAGGCAAGCATCCACCTTCCCCTCCCCCTACCGGCATTCAGCACCAGCACCATCCTCCACGCGCTCAATGTACATTATCTCCAGTCCTACCAGCTCTAGAGTTCTTGGCCCAGCGCACGTGGCCTCCCCCCCCTGTCTACCAGCATCCACCTCCCCGCCCCCCCTACCGCATCCACTTTTCTGCCCCCCTAATGGCATCGACCTCCCGAATCCTTCCGTCATACACCTTCCCCTCCTCTACTGGCATCTGGCATCCACCTTCCTTTCCCCCCCCTCCTGCAGCAATGGCCACAGCCACCCCCATAGCAGCCACTGTCCCCCCTCATAGCAGCCACCACCGGCCCGCATCAGCCACCGGCCCACCGCAGCAAAGCCCCCCTTACAGCCACCGCCCTCCCGCAGTATGGCCCTTCCGTGCAGCCACGTGTCCCCCAGCAAGCTGCCGCCCTCTCGCAATGGCCCCCCTCTTTCAGCACCGGCCCCGCCTCCCCGCAGCATCCCCCCCCCCCTTCGCAGCAACCCCCCCCCCCCCTTCGCAGCCAACGGCCCTCCCACAGCAACACCCCCTTCGCAGCCACCGCCCTCCACCCCGTATCAACTGCCCCCCCTTCACAGCCACTGCCCCCCCATAGCAGCTGTCCCCCCTTCACAACCACCGGCCCCCCGCAGCCACCGTGCCTGACCTGAGACCATCCACAAGGTACTGATTTTTATTTGTATTGGGGGTGGGAGTTGGGGTATATTTTTATATATATTGTGGGGTTGGGGTAATATGTTTTATGTGGTATTTGGATGCGGTAATGTTTTTTTTCCGTATTACAATAATAATAATAAAACTGTTAAGTAAAAGTTTTGTGCTAAAAAATAATTTCGTGTAGGTGTGCTATGCGTTGGGGCGGGTTTGCGGCAAACTCCTCTTTCTTCCATCTTCCCCTTTCCCCTCCACCCTCCTACCAGCATCCACCTTCCCGCCCTGCATCCACTCTTCGTTCTCTCTCCCCCGTACGCATCAGCACCATCCTCCTTTTGCCCGCTGTGCGCTTTCTCCCTCCTACCGGCTCTAGAGTTCTGGGCCCAGCCCATGCGCCCCCCAGCCCCCTCTACTGTATCCACCTCCCCCCCACCCCTTACCCAGCCATCCCACCTTCGCCAGGTCGGCATCCAGCACCATCCTCCCTTGCCCCGCCATGCGCTGTCCTGTCCTACCAGCTCTATAGTTCTGGGCCCCCCCCCCACACACACGGCATCCACCCTCCCTGCCCCCCTACCCGCATCCACCTTCCCCTCCCCCTTCTGAAGCAATGTCTGTAATCCCCCGCAGCAGCCAACCCCCCCCTGCTGCAGTCACCACCCCCAACGTAGCAGCCACTGGCCCCCCCGCAGCCACCGCCCCCCCACAGCAATGCCCCCCCCCTATCCCATCAGACACTGGCCCTCCCGCAGCAAATGCACGCCTCTCTTAGCAGCCATCCCCCCCCGCAGCCTCAACCGGCACACCAGCAATGCCCCCCTCCCTGGCAGCCACCGCGCCCTCCTAGCAACCCCCTTCGCGCCACTGCCCCCCCTTTGAGCCACCGCACCGCCCCCCTACAACGGCCCCCCCTTTCTAGCCACCAGTCCACTGGCCCTCCTAAGCCACTGGCCCACCGTCCATCCCACAGCAACCGTCCCACCGCAGCCACCTGCCCTGACCTGAGACCATCCCACAGGTAAGTCTGATTTTTATTTGTATTGGTGTATTTTTTATATGTTTAGGGGTTGGGGTATATTTTTATATGTATTGGTTGGGTTGGGTATTTTTTATATTATTGGGGGGTTGGGGTATATTTTTTTGTATTGGGGGGGTTGGGATATTTTTTATATGTTTTGGGGGGTTGGTATATAGGTTTTATATGTTGGGGGTTGGGGTATATTTTTCATATGTATTGGGGGCTGGGGTGTATTTTTATATGTATTTGGGGGTTTGGGTGTATTTTTTATATGTATTGGGGGGTGGGGGTGTAATAAACAGATTGCATGTAATGTTTTTTTTTCCATATTACAATAAGAAGAAAACATTTAAGTAAATGTTTTTTCCGTGGTAGTCACTAGACTAGGGATTGTGGGTGGGGCCTTCTCCTTTTCATTTGTCCTGGTCCCCGTGATTTCATTGGTGCCCTCGTGCCATACTGGCCCCACCATAAATTTTCCATTTCAGTTTTTCTTTTTCTAAAAAATGCAGCTTCCTCGTTAGATGTTTACCTTCCTCTGGCCCCAGACCAGGACAAGGAAAGTGAGGTAGGTACTCAGCCTGGATAAGCATTTTTTTCGCCAGTGTTAAAGCAACGATCAGTTTGACCAGTGCTAAACACTAAAATGGGCTCAATCCACCTCATCAGATAACAGAAGACCCTGATATGAAGCTTGTCAACATCTACATTTTAGTTCTATTCTTCCGCATAAAAATAGATCTAAAAGGGCTTTCATGCAATCAAAGGTTTAACCTCTATTTATTGCTTGAAGAGTAGCAATTCAAGTCCAGGCTTTCAGCCTGGTCTCCCAGCTGAAGGCTTATTAATTAACCACTGCGTATGTCTTTGGGAAATGTTGCTTTCAGCCTCCTTAGCCTACAGGTAGGTAGAAATTAGAAGTCTACTGTAGCCTTGTTCTCTCTGCCATGCTTTAAAGCTCCATACTTTATTCCCATGTCTGCTCTGTATGGTTCGCTTGATACTCAAAAGCTTGGTTTTGTACACTGTATTTTTAATGTTTGCCTATTGCCTGCCTTGATTGAGCATGCGCCTCAACAACCTGTTCAGCCGACCTTGTGGTGTTCCCTCGTTCCTACCTCAAATAATTCACTACGTGGCCTATTATCAGTGTACCTTTCTAATATCCCTCACTGGCATTCCCCTTATGCCTTGGTCCTTCCAGATCTTCCTCTCATGCATTTACCACTATTTCTGGTGCTCCTATAGCGTTGCGTCTACCGATATCGTGGTCTACCGTGCATTTGCTCTGAGATGGCGTCTATCCGGTGATCTGTGGCCACTTTGGTCAGTTACCCTCACTCATCTGTCCCAGTTTTAACCTCAAGTGAATTCCTATAACAGGCATAAACCCCGCATTAGTACGCAATGGGACGGAGCCTGTATTAGAAGCCGAAAATTACTAAGTGAAGCACTACTTTTTTCCCACTCTATTGCATGTACTGTAACTGCAATCATCATATACGTGCATAACGATGTAATAATGCTTTTGTGAACAGGCTCTATAGTTGCTCTCGCCATAGTCCTCCCCGCTCGTGAGCACAGTTTTTCGCGTAGGCAGGTAGGGAGCCGGTAATCCTGTTCAGGACGTGCTGACAGGCGCATGCGTGAGCTGTGTTTGCCTATGGGGTAGATGTCCTTACTCGCGAGTGTACTTAAAGTGAGTGTCCTTTAAGCGGGGTATGCCTATAGTCAGTTTGACTGTGCATATCATGTAAACCCTCTATAATGTTGTTAAAAAATTTCTATAAAATATAATCTGCAAAGAAGATAGCACAGTTGCATTTTTACCAAAAATAACTTCTGGGTGTACCACAACAGAGCCTGTCATCGATGTGATAGTGAAGAGAGAGAACAAGAGAAAAGAAATGCGAAGAGGTGGGAATACAGACCTGTATTTGATGTGTTCTGTAAAGGGTGCCAAACTTCACGTTCTGATAGAAAAGGAACGCATTTTTCCCTTATATGGACATAAACAAAAATACACTGCAACCTAAGTTTGTGCAAATTTTAGAATGGTGTTTTTTTTGTCATGGAAATACCTATGAACACAACAGTAACTCTTACTTGGAAGTCTTACAATACCGTAAACTGACTGGTTTAATATTGCCGGAGGTGTGTGGAGCCATCGTTTCTCATCGTGTACAAGGTTAGTTTTAGTAGCACAGACGTAACCGCATCCAATTGATGAAGCAAGATTGCTGGTCGGCGAAAATATATCGTGGAAGAATGCTAAAAACGGCGATAATTCTTCTCTTTCCGAAGATACAGATGCAGATTTGCAAAACAACAGGACCCATGGACGTAGAATTGAGGCCTTGGGTTTTTAGTCTCAAGCAGGCTCTGATTGTCCGTATTTTTATGTGCATCAGCGGATATAGACACTCTGATGCCAATTTATTCAGCGGGAATGGAAATTGGTTCAGTGATTCATTCCGACGAGTGATCTGCTAGGAAATTTAAATGCCATCGGTTTACAGGCATTTATACGGTGACCATCAAGAAATTATGTGGATCCGAGTCGGGAGCAAACACGCAAGGAATTGAAGGTCGTGGTTGTGATGCCAAATACGATTTGAAGAAAATGAGAGGCGTTCCTATGAGCTATTTCAATCACATTGATCACATTTGCTGGAAGTGCTAAGAAAGGATGCAGAAGATTTGTTTTTTACAATTTCTTAAAGACATACGAAGTGTTATTGTTACAAACCAATGAGCTATATTGTTGTATAATAAAAACCATTCATACCATATTGTTCCTTTGTTTAGTAGATAAAGTAGACTGTAAGCTATAGTAGACAAGAATAGAACTGCACGCTTGTATCCCCTATTCTTCTTCCCGTCCTAACCAGACATCCCATCCTAATCCCTCCCTGCGTTCCTCTTCACGCTATGGTCAACAATTTGCTGGCACTCTGCGCTCTCTCCCAAGGCATGCACATTCTCGGGCTCATAGCCACATTCTCCAATAGGCATCTTTTCTGACAAATAGTCACATCTTCATGAGCAAGTCGTCCCTGTCCACCCACTGCTGCAGGAACACATCTGCTATGCAGGGGATTAAAATTCCTATTCCCTATGTAGCCTTTTTCCTTTTTTTCCAGATTGGTCTACAGTTGCTGCATATACACTGTAGGCTCACAGAGATCTGAGCCTCCAGCTACTGGAGCCTGGGCAATAAATATATTAATGGGGCAGCACACTCACACTGCCAGGATCCCAATTACTATGAGATAACCCCAGACAGGAAATAATAACAACAGCTCTTAATTAACTTGATAACTACTGCGTTAAATCCAATACAATCACAAGTTAACCCATAACCCTTCCGCTCAGTGATAAGCATTGACACACCACTTGTTTTCCCAAACTGTCGCACTGTACGACCAGTCTGCCCTTGGTCCTTACCCCTGGTGTCCCAAAGAAGCACCTACACCCCGAATGCCGTTGATTAGCGACTGTGAAGGTACCGATAGTTGTTGCACTTATAATACATGCAGCAGGTCGGCTCGCGCACCCGAACGACTCACCCTGGAGTAGACTTCAACAATAGATCGCACCGCTTCGCACTTTATGAGTCGCATCAGCGAGATCACTGACATCCACCGAAAAGTCTGGTCGACACTAATATCGACTTCCGGTGGTGACATCAACCACACATGCAAGCCATCGGAGCTACCGGTAGCTTCCCTATTCCCTCCATTAAAAGTGTCCCGGCCAGAAACTCGAGCAATCGAAAACCACTTCTGACGAATCCTAATAAAACGAGAGGGTCTAGCATAGAGCTCTATCTATAGGATGGCTAAGCAAAACAAAAGACAGTGGCTATGCGAGCGTCTCCGCTTATTTCATCACTCCCGACGAATGCGCCCCGAGATTAACTGAGGAGCTGAGCAAGAGATGGCGCCGACTCCATGTAGCAAGCACTCCGTCCCGCCCCCCCCACTCCCCCTCCCTGCGAGCAATGATCCCCTCTCCCGGAGAACAATAACTGATATAACTGGAGACTTAACTTCCAGCAGCACCTTATTACTAAGAGACTTCTTGGATGACTATCTATATGTCCCAAATGTTCTTCCAGCTTAGTGGAAAGAGATGGTCAGTTCAAAAAGACAAAAAAGACTTTAAGATTGTGCCATATAATAAACTAAAAACAATAAAAACACCACGGACATAACTGAAAAAATGTCCAAAAGTAAAACGGAAATCACTGGAGAGCCCAGGGGTGGAGTAAGTGGAAAGGCGTACAAATCGGGGTAGACATGCACACTCATCTGGTCCCCGTCACTCAGCTACCCAGGTTTGCTACTGTCAGCTCCGGTTCACCGTTCCTTCGGCTCCTTTACCTCATCTGCCCCCATCGCCATTGCCGCTCCTCCCGGCGCAACCACACCTCCCGCACGCGCCAGCCGCATGCAGGCAAGCATACACGAGTGCTGCAAACACAAATACACCCATCCTCATTACTCATACCATCCCATGCATGCTGGCTCCTGTCCCCCCCATTCAGGCTGCAGAGCGATTTCACTACCCTCCCCCACACCATCTCTGACTCCTCCCTCTCACCTGGAACCTATCCCTGGGATCGCTCGCAGTGGCCTCCTGCTCCACACCCTTTGGTCTACCTTGGTCCTCTCCGCATTTATAACACCATCTGCCCTCGATCCTTCTTGCTCTGCAATATTCCTCTTGACTCCTTGTGTGCAGCTGGTCTACTGACCAAGACTCGTTTCTCTGTTTCAGCTCTGTTCCTGTCCCTTGCCCCTGTTTGGATACCTTTGGATTTGATCTCGGCTTCATTGTTTGACTACGGTCCTCGGCTATCCCTGGACCGCTTTGACCTCCTACGCTGCTATCTCCTTCTTCCCCCACTGACCTCATGGTCTTGGACATTACCACCCTCAAAGGACTGTCTGGCCACCACGAACTCAGCAAGTATCTTGTTAAACGACCTTTCATAACACACCATGCCCGCAACGCATCTTACCTACACTCCGTGGCACCTTTCACTGCTTGTGGTGCGTAGTTCATATCCCTAAAAGACCACCTCAGTACTGTCGGTGACTGGCCAGGCCTTGCTGGCATACAGGCGTTTAACAAACACGGAAACTGCTACAGTTCTTTATGACGTAATCAAAATAAATTTGATGTATTAATGTGCAAATTAAGAGCAGAAGCAAATGAGGCTACAAAGAATTCCAGAATTTTTATATGGTCCAAAATTACGTTTTGGAGGTTTTTTTTTGCACCTCCCCAACTCTCATGGAGAGACTACCCTAATCACAAAAAAATATTACCAAAGATTTGACAAAATGGATTTAGAGTGTGTTTAGATAAATAGAAGCTAAAACGAGTAAAAAGTTGTTCCCCTTCGCAACCTTATATAATGGGTCCTTGTTCTTATATTTAGTAATTCTCTTTTCTCGGTATCTGCACACTATTTCGAATAAAACTTAGTGTCATTTTGAGTCCAATAAAAAGCCTGACGTAAAACATATTTCCTTCTCCATTCTCAGCTACACTTTTGTTTCTCAGTATCTTGTCTTGGTGTCTTACCACCCTCATAAAGAAATATAGATCATTATCTGTCGCATAGAAGAATACATTACAGGCTTCACTATGACTGTCTTTTCATCCTAAAAAAACGTCATCATCAAATCATCACATATTCTAGGTTTCCTGTTTCTTGCTAGTTTCAATACGCTTACACTTTTGTGTGTAGTGCAAGTTTAAATTATGCACCTGTTTTGATCTAATACTATATTTTAAACATTTTGCTGGCAGCAGGAGAATGTCACTGAGCTATATGTAACTGTGAAGCACCCATACGTCAATGTCTACCATGCACTTGCAGCTTTGCTATTTGATTCTCTCAGTTGGTGTGTGGTTTTCTGCTGGCTTCTCAGCTGCAGGTTTTAATTGATCTCTATCATTTTTTTCTGGTCCAACGATATATTGTAACAAAATACTAACCAATAATTGCTCCCAATTAATATTGCTTTTTCCTTATTGTACAACCCAAGCCAGTTCGATAAAGCCTTTGGGAGATTCTTCCCTACTGGGATTTTTTTTTTTTTTTTTCTTTATTTTTTATTCTTCCCTTCTGTCTCAGTTTGTTTTGTCCAGCAATGTCTGTGCTTTGTTTTTCTTTTTTTACTCTTTAAGTTAAGCTCTCTAGCCACCTGTTCTTTTCCTCTGTGTTTTCAGCTATAAAACCTGGAACTTCAGGAACAGGACTTTAATAGTGTCGACTCACGCGGGGGCAAAAGTGTTAAACAAAAATGGTTATAAAATGTTGTGGACAAGTTTACCCATTTGTCCCACAATTTATAACCCTCGAAAAAACGCTCATGATTTGTGGGGTACGGTATTCGACATGTATACCGTTTCTGTTCCACAACCCGCAACAGAAAAGCTAAGTTCTCATCACAAAGCAACTGACAAGCCCAAGTATATAGCAGAAATATGTTTTTTCAAAATTGTAATATTTACAAATCTCTATGGAGCGTCCCTGGTAATACGCAATTAGCCAGATTCTGCATAGAGATGTTGGATCAAATAAGGAGGATGGGATTGTTGGCAACCATCTGGTTTGAACCGGGAATGGCGAATAATCCAGGTCCAGAGCAAGGCGGGGAGACATCCGTATCCCTACTTCCATCAGAACAAATTAAAAAAAATAAACCCCAACCACACGTGGAGAACACTAACCCAGTCGGGAAGTATGGGGCTATGAGCAAGGAGAAACGCCGTTGTTCGTAGCCTCCACCATGGTTTAATCCCATTGGGCAACAATATCGACATACTCCCTACTCACACAGCATACCTAAGCACACCTCCTCCCCCGCAGACATACAGCCATCCCAAAAACTACCTCCTCATTGATGTCCAGGTACAAACGCCAAGCCATCCAGTTTTGTGAGTGGTCTGTTTGTACGTGTGGTTCACGATTCCGTCACTCATTGGTTTGGTCCCTGTTACCATGTTTGACATAGACACAAGACCGAGTGTGACGGTACCTTTGTGACAGGCTTAGTAATAATACAACCACAAAATACTAACTGGTTTGAACTGATGAGACGGTCTAGATAATATAAAATCATTTTTTCCTTGAAAAAGGTGCCACACAACACAAGATAAGTAACAAATCACAACAAATAATAACACTTACTTAAGATGGAAATGATTGAACATCATCATAATGCTGGACTGGCGGTTCATACGCCACTACCTTCACAAAATCACCAAGACAGACAAACGAAACAATAACCATAGAGCTGAGCCTCTGGTTCTTATACAATTATTTCCCATTGAACACAAACCAAACCCTAGCCCTCTGCATAAATCAGTGGTGGGTTGACAAAAAGTTTTTTTTCCCCAAGTAAAACCATCTCCTTCCCACCCAGACGTTTGAAAACTGCTTTCTATCTAGCATAACTTCATAACTTCATTCAGTAATTACTTACTGACACGCGAGAACATATAATTAACATCTGGCACGCATGAACGCCTCCCAATGAAGATCTTACCGTGTAATCGATAAATCAGAGATGTACAATAATCTGGTCTCTTAGGAACCATAGCTAAGACATCATAGAGTCCGGTAATCGTTAATCTTGCGGCTTCGGTCACCCGGTTTACCTAAATTTAATATTTAGCATGTTCAGTCCGAGGACATCTCTGGTATTTCTTATATTTAATACCAGGTCCAACCTTGTCTGATATCGTTCTCGTAACCGCAAAAGACTCCCTACAGCCCCCAACAAATAAAACAAAAGACACCATGGTCAAGACAAGGTCTTTGAGCTGGCCCCCTGTCTTAGGGAACGTTTTGTCACAGTGCTATATTTCACAACCCATGCTCCCAAGACCTGGTAACCTCTAATCTGCACCTAACCACAATATAACCCTTGTCCCTGTCAAACTCTAGGTATACCTCTTGTACCCACAACCCCTCTTACCTTTTCATCACCCAACTTCAATTCAATGCCTGTTGAAGCCCAGAATATTATTCTGAAAAGACACCACCAACATTATTTGTATTTCCTAAAAAACTGCAGCTCAGTACACCCTTAAAGCCTACCGCATCAATCCCAGTGTAATGTTTGGGGCAACCATGGAACAGGACACAATACTTGTTTACAATTCGGTGGGAATTACTGACATTAGGATGCTGATGCAAGGTAAAAACAAACATTTACTGGACCCATCCCGTTAACTCCCTGGCTTCCCAAGTGAGAGTAGGGGGTGGCCAAATGAGGTGTAACACCCTTTTATTATTCCAGGCCAAATCCCCTCTCTCAATTGACAACCGAGAGATGGCTATGTAAAAATGGGACGCCCAAAATCATTGAGAACGAGACCATCAATTAGATAACTCCAATTCTAGGCTGGGCACGTGACAGACTGCACTAGCTAGCGTTTCAAAGGTGCTTTTGCTCGAAAGAAAAGCAAACGGGCATTGAGATGCCTATGAGACCCAGCACAAAAGACTGGGTGAACGAAAAGTGCTAGAGATTCGAGCAAAGTTCTCAATACAGAGCGCAGCCCTCTTCACCACGGGATAATTCGGTATCGATAAAAATCTATAAACATACGTAGAATAGTACCAAGGCCAAAAATGGTTTCCTAGACAAGGATTAGTGACAGAGGTAAGCCTTCCTGAAAATGCAAGGCACCCCATGCACCTAAGTGAGGCTGCATATGAGACTCCCCTAGACCATCCAGTTACAGGCGCGTTGTCCTGTATGTTTGTGTTCATTGTTGTGTCTGCTGGTGTGTACCAGAATAGACCCGCCTTTTTCACAATCACTAGATGTCCTGCCTAGATGAATTGATCAAATTTGCTCTAGTTACAAAGACACTGACTGGCACTAGATTTGAAGCGGGAGCCCTGGTTTCAAATATACACACGGTCGGCTTCGTGTACCAATAATGCGGTATCCTTATACTCCAAATAGTATACAGGATCCAAAACTTTATCCTACTCACACCAATAGATTGTAAGCTCTACTAGGTCAGGGACGATGTCTGCAAAATGTATCTGTAAAGCGTCAAGTAAAACAGCAGCGCTATACAAGAATATCTATTATATTATCCGGCAAGGAAAGGTGTTAAAGTACTGGTCCCTGTTACATACATAAAAAAAAGAAATAAAATAAAAATGTTTTTTCTCCCACTTCATAATTTCGTGTCAGCTTTACTGCTTTTTGTGTCTACCGGTTTATATTGTGATACTACATGCCAACTCCTAACCGTAGAAAGCTTTTTCTTCAAACATCATTGTTGTAATAAGATGACATCCAGATGGATATGGGGTCAGTCTTCAAATCGAGTAACCCTCCCTCTAAGTTAATTGGATTTTACCAAATCATACTCTCCGCAACACACTCGCTTAGGTACAATAAAACAAATCTGGTTTTAAAGAAGCCACAAGCCATCGCAAATTAGGACACTTTTGAACATAATTGACCTAGCCCTGTAGTTTCCATGAGCCAGTATGTTTCTTTCTTCCTCTGATAGCTGATTAATCAGACTATTTTGAACATTAATTTAAAACTGCTGACACAAACAGGTCCACCTTTTGTGCATGTGGACCAAGGGCGTTGAGAAAGGGCACTAACGGGACATCAGTTATCAGAACTAGTCTGTCCTTCCAAATTAGCTGTCCTTAAGATGGCTAGTAGGGACACTCTTTATTTATAGTCAGATCAAGACCTAATTATTTCCAATATCCATAGTGTATTAATTGTTTAAAAGTTCTCTGTGTTGTCTGACCTAATTGCACGTCAGCTCACAATTCCCCTAACACTGGAGAACCTCTTGCATTTATATTTGGTTGGCCCCCTGGATGAGGTCAGGCACGAGACAATGAAAAGAAATCACCACGATACGGAGGAGGTTCCTCTTCCTTAAAGCCTCAAGCAGGTTGTGCCTATCACACGCTCAAGATGTCCTTTCTAATCCAGGTCCATGGGGGAGACTATCACACCTCCTACAGCAGTATCACCTTCAGACCAGTGGGCCATCAGTGTGGTTAAAAAAAGATTTATCTCTTCCCACAAGATTTTCTGTCTATGAATGGGTGGGGAAGGGGGTTTGACTAACTTAAGTTCTGCTTGGTGTTTTTGTACTGAAGAGTAACTAAACACGGTTTATTGTGGCTGGAGCAACCAAGGATAAACACAAAACGAAACACGACAATAACTCACTGAACAAGATGTTATGGGGATTCTAGCTTGCTAGTGTGCAGAGCACTGCTGAGCTTTTACCCTTGTGCCTAGTCAATCCATCTCTTCAAACTATCCCAGTACAAGGGACTGACCACCCCAGTCCCCGACATTCACACTACCATTGTTTCTCTAGATACATGAGACGAAAACCATGAAAAACTGTGAGACCTAAACAACGTCGGCTTCAATAGTTCCTCGCCGCCTGCATTTGGAAACATGGAGAACTGGACGCTGACGCAATCAGTAGAGACCTTTTCCACTGCTGAGCCAATAGAGGCAGGGTGCATTCAAACAGACCAATCAAGGCTGTGGGCCTGCCATGCTAAGGCAGCATATGGGTGTTGCGCTTTTGGTAGAGTGACGAAATTGAACTTGACCAGATGGGAACCGAGCAAGGGCTAGAACCCAATCACTTTTTTTTTCAATTTTCAGCACCATATCTCCCCGCAGTGAGAGGACAACGCTCTGCGGCTTGTGAAGTGTAGTTATCTTCCATCTCCGGTACACCCTTCCTGCACCTCACCATTTTCCACAAGCAGAAACACAGGCCACCACCACATTAAGGTTAGCCCTGACCTCATTGTATGCCTGGCCACATTTACACTGGCCCAGGCATAAAAAACTAAATACCACCGAACACAACAAAACCATTCGGATCCCTAATACATAGCTGCTTTTGTATACAGGAAACACGATATCAAACTTGGCTAAGTCAGCTTTAGTCCCCCCTTTTGTTTTCCTTTCTTATTTTTATATGTAAGCTGTGATAATAGTATAATTCACTTATTACCTTGCTGGCTCTGTGGTTTGGTGCTCCTGCTTATAAGTACTTGTAAAATCCTGATTGTGTATCTAACTGAAGGCCGACTTCTCACTCTATTCCGCAGTCAGTGAAATGCTGCCGCTGATATGGTATCAATATTAAACTGAAGTGGGTAACCACATTATTGTTACAGCTTTTCAGAGTAAAAGTCAGTCTCGGTAAGTAATCATAAATAGATATGTTGCTTTGATCCATTGTTGCCAAAGAGCAGATTTAAGAAAAAAAAGTGTGGTGATGAACCGGTTTCATCAAAGAAGGAAGGGATCATGCCTTTCAAAATGGTGCGCTCATAGCAACCAGAAGTATGATCAGTACATTTAAAAAAATTATTAAAATGGCGTTAGGAGTATTTACAAATGCCCGACAGTATTATCTACTAAAACATCTTATTTAAAAAAACATGTAGGATTTTTTCATACTTTGTTTGCTTTAAACTATACCAGGTGTCTTGCTACCAGTATGCACCATAGTTGGCGTTTAACCCAGAAGCTAAGTGTCACATCTCGCCCGTAGGGGCAACAGTGGGCTTAACTACCTTTCTTATACATGCATCAGGGCCAGCCGACAGTTGTGGTTCGCACGGGGTTGCGCTCCCGGCCCGTGATGGCGGGGCCGTTGCCGGGCCCTGTCTGAAAAAATAATGCCTGTCTCAAAAACAAAAACAATGAAGGAAATGGGGATCAATCCAATCAGGCCTTCCTCATGGCGGGAAGTGGGACGAGACCTAGTAGCTAATAACGCACCTGCACACAGCGTAGAAGCATGATAAATATATTATTATAACATGATAAAGATAGTAAAGTGTTATGCATTTGGGATCAGAATAAAAACGACTTACAAAATTAAAGATATATTTGGGGGAATCCTTGATGGAGAGGATTTAGGGAGTGCTTGACAGCAGGTCTACAAGATGGCCAATGTCATGCCGTAGTCTGCAAGGCAAACAAGGATCTTATCTTTGCACTCACAAACGGCAATGGATGAAGGGAAGTAAACATATTAATGCCCCTTTACAAAGCATTAGTAAACCACACCTTGAATCATGGCGTAAATTTGGGCACCACATCTACGAAAATACATAGAATTGACTAGAGAGAAGTACAGAGAAGAAATCCCCAAATTAATAAGGGGATAACATCTAACTTATGAGGAGAGCTAGCTTAAATTTAATTTATTACATTAAAAAAGAGGCGTCTAAGAGGGGATATGGATATCTATATCACATTATTCTGGAGGCAGTACAAGAGCTTTCAAAAGAACTATTCCAGCCCGTTGGTGCTGCAGGAAAAAGCCACACTTCCATATTCATGAACAATTGGTTAACTGAGGATGAAGTTCCATAAGCGAATGAAAAACATGGACAGTAAATAAGGGCACCGAGTCAATATGGCATACTCCAGAGTTCTCAGGAGTTAAGCTCAGTATATCGCAAACCACCTTTATATTTAATATTCAAGTACTCCATTCCACAGGCTCAGTACCACAAGATTTGGGCGTAAAAAGCAGATGTGTTGACTATATTTAAAAAGGGAGCTAAATGAAAACCCACCGGTAGAATTACAGATCTTTAAGCCTAGGCTGTCAATAAGGTGGAAACTACTTGAAGGTTTTAATCGGTGATCGATATTCAGGAATACCTATGGAAACAAAATATTATACTAGTCAGCATGGATTTAATTGAAGATAGATAGCAACCAACCTTATTTGTTTCCTTTGAAGGAGGTGATGTAGTTAATTTAGAACCAGGGTAATGCAGTTGATGTGTCTACTTGTTTTGCAAGGCTTTTGATACTTCACACAGATGTTGGGGTAGCACAAATAAGAAAATTGGATTGAAAACTGGTTAAAGGAACATACAAGAGAGTTTGTCATAAATGGAACTTTTTTCATGGTTGGGCAAAGTGATTAGTAATGGATACCGCAGTGGATCGGACTGACCCCTGCTTTTAAACTTGTTTATTAATGAACCTGAGGTTGGCATTGAGACAAAGTCTCCATCTTTGCTGATGATCTAAATTGGTGTAAGGTAATAGGATCAGAGCAGAGATGTAATTTTTCTTCATAAGGCTTGGAGAGACGGAAACTGGGCATTAAGATGGCAGATGAGGTTACATACAATAAATGTAGGTTAGCATTTGGGATGCAAGATACAAAGGGATTAGAATTCAAATTATGGGAGATATCATTGGTGGAATCCTGATGGAGAAGGATTAGAGTGCTTGTAGACCTGCAGGCTTAGCAATACTGCCCAAGTCATCAGCAGCTGCACAGAGCAAATGCCAACAAGATTTATCTTGCATCAAACGGGCATGTATGGAAGGAAGTAAACATATTATGCCCGCTTTTACAAAGCATTTAGTAAGGAACCACACCTTGAATATGTATTACCACTCCTAAGAAAAGACATTATGGAACTAGAGAGAGTGGCAGAGAAATCCACCAACATTATAAAGGGGATCGACATTCTAACTTATGAGGAGAGCTAGCTAAATAGATTTATTTACATTAGAAAAGAGGCGTCTAAGAGGGGATATGATAACTATATACAAATATATCAGGGACAATACAAGAGCTTTTGACAAATAACTATTCATCCCAGGGCAGTACAAAGGACTCGGGGCCCATCCCTTAACGTTTGGTAGGACAGGAAATTTTCACACCACACAAAGGAAAGGGTTCTTTAACAGTAAGGGCATTTTACAATGTGAATCATTACCCATAGAGACTGTGATGGCAGATCATAGATTGTTCAAAAAGGTTGGACATCTTTTTTAGATGGAAATGTATACAGGGAGATATCCAATAAGCTATACATGGGAGGATTTGGATCCGGATAATCGATTGTGCAATTCTTGGAGTCGGACGGAATTATTTTTTCCCCTAAATGGTTTTTTTGTTGCCTTCTCTCTGGTCAATAAGTATAGATATAGGATAAAGTATCTGTTGTCTAAATATAGCATAGGTTGAACTTATGGACGGTACGTCTTTTTTTCAAACCTCATCTACTATGTAACTATGTAACGTGTAACTATGTGTTGAATGTTCCGACTGTGCAGCTGCTTATTCAAATAGCATGTACTTAGCGTGTGTATTATCTTACTATGATTGTTGTCAAGTCTGCTGTACTTTATACTTTGTGGTTTTTTGACTCAGTCTGTGTAGTGTGTCGTGTCACTCGTGCGTCCATCTGACTGTCCGTCTGTCCTAACTCAACCCCCTACTCCCCTTCCCCCTGACATCCATCCTCCGCACGGCCCTTAATGGTCCAGTGCCTCTCGCCAGTCAGGACCCAGATGGCTCCTGTTCAGACACCCCCACGGCCCCACACCACATAGGCCCTAATACCCAGTACCATACACCGCTGTACCCTCCCCACCCCTACCGGCATGCACCTTCCCCTCCCACCTACCCGGCATCCAGCACCCATCATCCGTGTCGGCCCCATGTGGTCTCCAGTCCTACCGGCTCTAGAGTTCTGGGCCCGTGCATTCGCCCCCCCCCCCCCCTACGGCATCCACCTCCCCCTTCCCCTCCACCCCTACTGGCATCCCCCGTTCCCTTCCCCCCACCCCTACCAGGCATACACCTTCCCGGGCCAGCATCCACCTTCCCGGGCTGTCTCAACCTTCCAGGCAACATCCACCTTCCCCTCCCCCTACCGGCATTCAGCACCACACCATCCTCCATCACGCGCTCAATGTACATTATCTCCATCCTACCAGCTCTCTAGAGTTCTTGGCCCAGCGCACGTGCCTCCCCCCCCTGTCTACCAGCATCACCCCTCCCCGCCCCCCCCCCCCCGCCCCCCTACCGCATCCACTTTTTTCCGCCCCCCTAATGGCATCCACCTCCCGACTCCTTCCGTCATACACCTTCCCCTCCTCTACTGCACTGGCGATCCACCTTCCTTTCCCCCCTCCCTCCTTGCACAATGGCCACAGCCACCCCCATAGCTCAGCCACTGCTCCCCCCGCATATCATCCACCACCACCACCCCCCGCAGCAGCCACCGGCCCACCGCAGCAAAGCCCCCCCCTTTACAGCCACCGGCCCTCCCGCAGTAATGGCCCTTCCTGTAGCAGCCACGGTCCCCCGCAGCAGCTGCCGGCCCCCTTGCAATGGCCCCCCCTCTTTGCAGCCACCGGCCCTCCCGCAGCATCCCCCCCTTCGCAGCAACCCCCCCCCCCCTTCGCAGCCAACGGCCCTCCCACACAGCAACACCCATCGCACCACCTCCCGTCACCCCGTATCACTGCAAACAAACTGCCCCCCCTTCAGCCACTGCCCCCCCATAGCTCTGTCCCACCTTCACAACCACCCCGCCCCCCCGCAGCCACCGTGCCTGCCTGAGACCATCCACAAGTACTGATTTTTATTTGTATTGGGGGTGGGAGTTGGGGTATATTTTATATATATTGTGGGGTTGGGTATATTTTTATTGTATGGGGGTAATGTTTGTTGATGCATTGCATTGTAATGTTTTTTTTCGCGTATTACAATAATAATAAGAAAACTGTTAAGTAAAAGTTTTGTGCTAAAAAAATAATTTCGTGGTAGGTGTGCTATGCGTTGGGCCCCCACTGCCTAAACGATTTTGTTAGCGGCAAACTTTTCTTTCCCCCCCGGTGGCATCCTCCTTTCTTCCACCTTCCCCTCCCCTAACCGCTACCAGCATCCACCTTCCCGCCCCAGGCACCGCACCATGTTCTCTTCCCCCGTACCGCACTCCAGCCCATCCCCATTTGCCGCTGGCGCTTTCTCAGTCTAACCGGCTCTAGATCTGGGCCCAGCACATGCGGCGCCCCAGCCCCCTCTACTGTATCCACCTTCCCCCCCACCCCTACCAGCATCCACCTGTCCCAGGTCGCATCCAGCACCATCCTCCACTTGCCGCCATGCGCTGTCCTGTTCCTACCACTCTATAGTTCTGGGCCCCCACACCACAACCGGCATCCACCTCCCTGCCCCCCTACCGGCGCATCCACCTTCCCCTCCCCTTCTGAAGCAATGTCTGTAATCCCCAGCAGCCAACCCCCCCCCTGCTGCAGTCACCAGCCCCCAACGTAGCAGCCACTGGCCCCCCCAGCAGCCACCGCCCCCCCACAGCAATGCCCCCCTTCCCATCATCAGACACTGGCCCTCCCGCAGCAAGACCCTCTCTTAGCACCACCGCCCCCCACCCCGCCGCCGCAGTCACCGGCACACCAGCAATGCCCCCCTCCCTGGCAGCCACCGGCCCTCCTGCAGCAACCCCCCTTCGCAGCCACTGCCCCCCTTTGAAGCCACCGCCCCCCCAAGCAACGTACCCCCCCTTTCTAGACACCAGTCCACTGGCCTCCCTAAGCCCACTGGCCCACCGTCCATCCCCCAGCAACCGTCCCACCGCACCAGCCAGCCTGACCTGAGACCATCCACAAGGTAAGTCTGATTTTCTTGATTTTGTTATTTTATATGTAGGGTTGTTATATTTTTATATGTTTGGGGGTTGGGGTATTTTTTATATGTATTGGGGGGTTGGGGTCTATTTTTTTGTATTGGGGGGGTTGGGGTATTTTTTATGGGGGGGTTGGGTATTTTTTTATTGTATTAGGGGGGTTGGGGTAATTTTCATATGTATTGGGGGCTGGGGTGTTATTTTTATATGTATTTGGGGGGTTGGGTGTATTTTTTTTTGGGGGTGGGGGGTGTAATACCAGATTGCATTGTATTGTTTTTTTTCCATATTACAATAAAGAAAACATTTGTAAGTGTTTTTCGCGTGAGAGCACTAGGGAGGGGATGGGGGGGCCCTCCTCGTCAGGTCCTGGTCCCCGGTGATTCTATGCTGGCCCTGCGGCCATACTGGCCCCCACCATAAAATTCCATTTCAGTTTTCTCTTCAAAAAATGCAGCCCTCTAGATGTTTACCTCCTCGTGGCCCCAGACCAGGACAAGGAAAGTGGGAGCTCAGCCTGGATAAGCATTTTTTTCGCCAGTGGTAAGCAGCACGATCAGTTGACCAGTGCTAACACCTAATGGGCCAATCCACTCATCAGATAACAGAGACCTCGAATGACAACTTGTCAACATCTACATTTTAGTTCTATTTCTTCCGGCATAAAAATAGATCTAAAAGGGCCTTTCATGCATCAAAGGTTTAACCTCTATTTATTGCATTGAAGAGTAGCAATTCAAGTCCAGGCTTTCAGCCGTCCTCCCAGCTGAAGGCTTATTAAGTAACCACTGCGGATATGTCTTTGGGAAATGTTGCTTTTCAGCCTCCTTAGCTAAGGTAGAAATTTAGAAGTCTACTGTAGCCTTGTGCTCTGCATGCTTTAAAGCTCATACTATTCCCAGTCTGCTGCTGTATGGTTCGGCTTGATACTCCAAAAGCTGTTTTGTACACTGTATTTATTTAATGTTTGCCTGTATTGCCTCCTTGTTGAGCATGCTGCCTGCAACACCTGTTCAGTCACCTTCTGGGTGTTCCCTCGTACCTTACGCTCAAATAATTCACTACGTGCCTATTTCAGTGTACCTTTCTATATGCCCTTCCACTGGCATTCCCTTATGCCTTGGTCCTTCCAGATGCTTCCTCTCATGCATTTACACTATTCTGGTGCTACATAGCGTGTAGTCTACCGATGATCGGTGGTCTACCGTGCATTTGCTACTATAGAGTGCGTCTATCTACCGGTGATCTGTGGTCAACTTCATCAGTTTAATCTGTCAGTTTTACCCTCAATGAATTCCTATATACAGGCATACCCCGCATTAACGTACGCAATGGGAGCCGGAGCATTATGTAAAGCGCAAAATGTAACTAGTGAAGCACTACTTTTTTCCCACTTATCGATGCATGTACTGTACTGCAATCATCATAGTACGGCATACACATGTATAATGCGTGTGGTCGGTAACCGGCAAGCCGGGAGTATTTCCGGCTTGCTAGTGGCCGCACCCTCTGCTGCCGCGCGTCATAGACTCGCGGTCACGTTTGGGATCCTGCGCCCTGACGGCTCAGGCTCCCGAGGACCCTTTGCGGTTGACGGGAGGGGTTCGGGGACCGGCCGGCAGCGTAGGAGGCCCCATCAGGGTTCTGCTTCGGGCCTCAACTGGGCGACTGTGCCAGAAGGGAATGTCAAAACGGCCGCACATACTGCATAAGATAATAAGCTTTTGAAGTCAATAGCCCGTTGAGCCAGTTTGGTACAGTAACTGTAACCGTCAACGTTAACCATGCTGAGTGGTCTATTGATGTCCCTACCGAGTGTACTTAAGTGCGTGTCCTTAAGTGGGTAGCCTAAGTCGTTGACTGTGCATATCAGTTAAACCCTCGATAATGTTGTTAAAAAATTTCTATAAAATATAATCTGCAAAGAAGATAGCACAGTTGCATTTTTACCAAAAATAACTTCTGGTGTACCACAACAGAGCCTTGTCATCGATGTGGATAGTGAAGAGAGAGAACAGAAAAGAAAATGCGATCAGAGGTGGGGGGAATACAGACCTGTATTTTCATGTGTTTCGTAAAGGGTGCCAAACTTCACGTTCTGTATAGAAAAGGAAACGCATTTTTCCATTATATGGACATAAACAAAAAATTCACTGCAACCTAAGTTTGTGTGCAAAATTTTAGAATGGTGTTTTTTTTGTCCATGGAAATACCTATGACACACAACAGTAACTCTTACGGGAAAGTCTTACAATACCGTAACTGACTGGTTTATATGTGGCCGGAGGTGTGTGGAGCCATCGTTTCTCACGTGTACAAGGTTAGTTGTAGCACAGACGATAACCGCATCCAAATTGATGAAGCAAGATTTGCTGGTCGGCGAAAAATATATCGTGGAGAATGCTAAACACGGCGATAATTCTTCTCTTTTCCGAATATACAGATCGAATTTGCAAAAACAACAGGAACCATGGACGTAGAATTGAGGCCTTGGTTTTTAGTCTCAAGCAAGGCTCTGATTGTCCGTATTTTATATGTGCATCAGCGTGATAGTAGACCTCTGATCCAATTATTCAAGTCGGCGGGAATGCGAAATTGTTCAGTGATTCTTCCGACGAGTGATCTGCATATGGAAATTTAAATGCCATCGGTTTACAGGCATTTTAACGGTGAACCATCAAAGAAATTATGTGGATCCGAGTCGGGAGCAAACACGCAAGGGATTGAAGGTCGTGGTTTGGATGCCAAATACGCATTTTGAAGAAAATGAGAGGCGTTCCTATGAGCTATTTCAATCACACTTGATCACATTTGCTGGAAGTGCTAAGAAAGGATGCAGAAATTTTGTTTTTACAATTTCTTAAAGACATACGAAGTGTTATTGTTACAAAACCAATGAGCTATATTGTTGTATAATAAACCATTACATACCATATTGTTCCTTTGTTTAGTAGATAAGAGAACTGCCAGCTATAGTAGACAGTAGAATAGAACTGCACGCTTATAGTATCACCTATTTTCATCCTTCCTAACTCAGACATCCCATCCTAATCTCCTCCTGCGTTCCTCTTCATCGCTATGGTCAAACAATTTGCTGGCACTCTGCGCTCTCTCCAAGGCATGCACATTCTCGGCTCATCAGCCCACATTCTCCAATAGGCAACTTTTCTGACAAATGTCACATCTGTCAGGAGGCAAAGTCGTCCCTGTCCACCCACTGCTGCAGGAACACATCTGCTATGCAGGGATTTAAATTCCTATTCCCTATGTAGCCTTTTTTTTCCCTTTGCCAAGATTGGTCCTACAGTGCTGCATATACATGTAGGCTCACAGAGATCTGAGCCTCCACTACTGGAGCCTGGGGCATAAATATATTAATTGGCAGCACCTCACCTGCCAGGATCCCAATTACTAGAGATAACCCAGACAGTAAATAGTAACACAGCTCTTAATTAAACTTGATAACTACGCGGGTTAACAATGCAGATACTACACGAACGTTAACCATAACGCTTCCGCTCAGGATAATCATTGACACACCACTGTGTTTTTCCAACACTGTCGCATGTATCGACCCAGCCCTTGGTCACTTACCCCTGGTGTCCCCAAAGAAGCCGACCTCCCCCGAAGTCCGTGATTAGCACTGTGAAGGTACCGTATTGTTTGGCACTTATAAATACATGCGCACGGTCGGACTCCGCCCCGAACAACCCTGGGGACGACTTCATTAAATGATCCACCGCTGTCCTCTAGTCCTCAGCGAGGTCGCTGACTCCAGCCGATTGTCGACCTGAATCCACAGACTAAAGGTGTGATCATGTACACTTATCACTCGGACTGCACAGCACAATGCACAGCCTAGATCCGGTAGCTCTCCCTATTCCTCCTCCATTAAAAGTGTCCGCCAGAACTTCAGCACGAAAACCTATACTGTCGAAATCGCTAATAAAACGGAGGGCTAGCATAGAGCTCTATAGCTATAGTATGGCTAAGCAAACAAAAGGACAGTGGACGTAGCGAGCGTCCTCCGCTTATTTCATCACCCCGACGAATCGCCCAGCGTGAGTATCAGTGAGGAGCTGAGCAATGAGATGGCGCGCTCCACTGTAGCAAGCTGTCGCCACTCCCCCGCCGCGAGCAGACCCCTCTTTCCCCGGAGAACATAACTGATACGGAGACTACCAGCAGCACCTATTACTAAGAGACTTCTTGGATGACTATCTATGTCCGCAATGTTTCTTCCAGCTTAGGGAAGAGATGTCAGTTCAAAGTACAAGATTTAAATTGTGCCATTAATGAACTAAAAATAAAACAACGGACTAGTAACTGAAATCTCCCAAAAGAAACGGAATCACTGGAGAGCCCAGGGTGGAGGTAAGTGAAGTCGGTATGTCAGTCCTACGGGGCCGAGGACGAGGATGCAACCGCCTCTACAAGCCGGGGCATGAGATTAACGAGTTCTAAAAGATGGTTTGAGTATAATGGAAACCGGACCGGGCGTCGAGAACGGCTTAGGTTTCTCGATATATTCCTGCTGAATAAGTACGAGTTTCCTACAGAAGCCCGCCCTTCCCCACCTGCCTACTTGCAAGAGCCTCTTCCAGCACCTGTCGCAGATTAAAAGGAGGATATGGCGCTAGACCGAGCTCATAAAGCCCGCGTCCCCCAAAGACAGAGAGGACCCTTAGAGGACGCAGGAAACGTCATCCTGCGGTTCCGTCTCGCATTCCATTCATACCCCCCGCAATAGTATAAATATACCAAAAGCAAGAGGGATGAACCTAAATCCCTTTCGTGGCTTTAAGGCGAGCAGATAATCGCAGAATATTTAATGACCTCCTCCAGATAAACAATCCTTCCGGCACAAGAACTGAGCAGCTGGATCCAGCACGGCTCCAAAGCCACAAATGGCGCTAAGATGGGGCTTGCCGTTTAATAAACTAGCGTGCTCGCTAAGGGCAACTCCATTCTATCTCCCACATTGAAAGATACACCCAGCGTGCCTGAGGACTCCTGGGACCACGGCAGGCCATACCCGACCGAGGCGTGAGGAGGAATGAAGAAGATACCAACCTACATGAACATGCTAAGCTGAGCGGTTTCCCAGATCGTCTTTCGAACGTCTTAGGCAGAAGAAGTCGTCTAGTAGCCGCGTCTGGGGCACCACCCCCCGCAGCAGCCACCGGCCCACCGCAGCAAAGCCCCCCCTTTACAGCCACCAGCCCTCCCGCAGTAATGGCCCTTCCCGTAGCAGCCACGGTCCCCCGCAGCAGCTGCCGCCCCCCTGAGACCATCCACAAGGTACTGATTTTTATTTGTATTGGGGGTGGGAGTTGGGGTATATTTTTATATATATTGTGGGGTTGGGGTATATTTTTATGTGTATTGGGGGGTAATGTTTTTTTTCCGTATTACAATAATAATAATAAAACTGTTAAGTAAAAGTTTTGTGCTAAAAAAATAATTTCGTGGTAGGTGTGCTATGCGTTGGGGGGGGGGGCAACTCCTTTCTTCCATCTTCCCCTTCCCCTCCACCCCTACCAGCATCCACCTTCCCGGCCCGGCATCCATCTTCTCTTCCCCCGTACCGGCATACAGCACCATCCTCCATTTGCCCGCTGTGCGCTTTCTCCAGTCCTACCGGCTCTAGAGTTCTGGGCCCAGCGCATGCGGCACCCCAGCCCCCTCTACTGTTATCCACCTTCCCCCCCACCCCTACCAGCATCCACCTTCCCAGGTCGGCATCCAGCACCATCCTCCGCTTGCCCGCCATGCGCTGTCCTGTCCTACCATCTCTATAGTTCTGGGCCCCCCACCACCACAACCGGCATCCACCTCCCTGCCCCCCTTCCGGCATCCCCTTCCCCTCCCCCTTCTGAAGCAATGTCTGTATCCCCGAGCAGCAGCACCCCCCCCCACTGCTGCAGTCACCAGCCCCCACGTAGCACCACTGGCCCCGCAGCAGCCACCGCCCCCCCACAGCAATGCCCCCCTATCCCATCAAGACACTGGCCCTCCCCCCAGCAAAGCACCCTCTCTTAGCAGCCACGACCCCCCCGCAGCAGTCCACGGCACACCAGCAATGCCCCCCTCCCTGGCAGCCACCGGCCCTCCTGCAGCAACCCCCCTTCGCAGCCACTGCCCCCCTTTGAAGCCACCGCCCCCCCGTAGCAACGGCCCCCCCTTTCTAGCCACCAGTCCACTGGCCCTCCCTAAGCCACTGGCCCACCGTCCATCCCACAGCAACCGTCCCACCGCAGCCACCTGCCTGACCTGAGACCATCCACAAAGGTAAGTCTATTTTTTTGTATGGTGGTTATTTTTTTATATGTATGGGGGTTGTATATTTTTATATGTTGGGGGTTTGGGGTATATTTTTATATGTATTGGGGGTTGGGGTATTTTTTATATGTATTGGGGGGGTTGGGGTATATTTTTTATATGTTATTGGGGGTTGGGTATATGTTTTTATATGTTTTGGGGGTTGGGGTATATTTTCATATGATTGGGGGCTGGGGTGTATTTTTATATGTATTGGGGGTTGGGTGTATTTTTTATAATGTATGGGGGGTGGGGGTGTAATAACCAGATTGCATTGTAATGTTTTTTTTTCCATATTACAATAGAAGAAAACATTTAAGTAAATGTTTTTCCGTGGTAGTATGCACTATGGGATTGTGGTGGGGCCTTCTCCTTCATTTGTCCTGGTCCCCGTGATTTCTATTGTGGCCCTGCGTGCCATACTGGCCCCCACCATAACATTTTCCATTTCAGTTTTTCTCTTTTCTTAAAAAATGGCAGTCCTCGTCTAGATGTTTACCTTCTCTCTGGCCCCAGACCAGGACAAGGAAAGTGTAGGTAGCTCAGCCTGGATAAGCAATTTTTTCGCCAGTGTTAAAAAGCACGATCAGTTTGACCAGTGCAAACCTAAATGGCTCAATCACCCTCATCAGATAAGAGAACCTCGAATGGAAAGCTTGTCAACATCTACATTTTAGTTCTATTCTTCCTGCATAAAAATACTCTAAAGGGCCTTTCATGCATCAAAAGGTTATAACCTCTATTTATTGCATTGAAGAGTAGCAATTCAAGTCCAGGCTTTCAGCTGTCTCCCAGCTGAAGGCTTATTAATATACCACTGCGGATATGTCTTTGGGAAATGTTTGCTTTTCAGCCTCCTTAGCTAGGTAGAAATTAGAAGCTACTGTAGCCTTGTGCTCTGCATGCTTTAAAGCTCATACTTTCCCAGGTCTGCTCTGTATGGTTCTGGCTGTTGATACTCACAAGCCTTGTTTGTACACTGTATTTTTAATGTTTGCCTATGCCTCCTTGTTGAGCATGCGCCTGCAACACTGCTTCAGCCACCTTGGTGTTCCCTCGTATCTAGCAAACAATAATTCACTACGTGCCTATTATCTATGTACCTTTCTATATGCCTTCCACTGGCATTCCCTTATGCCTTGGTCCTTCCAGATGCTTCCTCTCATGCATTTACACTATTTTCTGGTGCTACCTATAGCGTGCAGTCTACCGATGATCTGTGGTCTACCGTGCTTTCTACTATAGAGTGCTCTAATATCTACCGGTGTCTGTGGTCCACTTCTGTCAGTTTAACCCTCACATTCAGCTGTCGTTTAACCCTCAGTGAATTCCTATATCACAAGGCATACCCCGCATTACTGTACGCAATGGGAGACCGGAGCATGTATGTAACGCGAAAATTTACTAAGTGAAGCACTACTTTTTCCACACTCTACGATGCATGTACTGTGAACATGCTAATACGGATCAGTATACGTGCATAACTGATGTAATAATGCTTTTGTGAACGGCTCTATATTCTCTCTCCCCGCTTGCTTAGCACAGTTTTCGGTACAGGTAGGGAGTGGTAATCCTGTTCAGGACGTGCTGACAGGCGCATGCGTGAGCTGCTGTTTGCCTATTGGGGATATGTCCTTACTCGCGGTGTACTTAAAGTGTTGTCCTTTAAGCGGGGTATGCCTATAGTCAGTTTGACTGTGCATATCAGTTAACCCTCTGATAAAATGTTGTTAAAAAATTTCTATAAAAATATAATCTGCAAAGAAGATAGCACAGTTGCATTTTTACACAAATAAACTTCTGGGTGTGTACCACAACAGAGCCTGTCATCGATGTGATAGTGAAGAGAGAGAACAAAGAAAAGAAAATGCGAAGAGGTGGGAATACAGACCTGTATTTCGATGTGTTTCGTAAAGGGTGCCAAACTTCACGTTCTGTAGAAAAGGAAACGCATTTTTCCATTATATGGACATAAACAAAAATTACACTGCAACCTAAGTTTTGTGCAAAATTTTAGAATGGTGTTTTTTTTGTCCTGGAAATACCTATGAACACAACAGTAACTCTTACGGGAAAGTCTTACAATACCGTAACTGACTGGTTTAATATGTGCCGGAGGTGTGTGGAGCCATCGTTTCTCATCGTGTACAAGGTTGTTAGTTAGCACAGACGATAACCGCATCCAAATTGATGAAGCAAGATTTGCTGGTCGGCGAAATATAATCGTGGAAGAATGCAAAACGGCGATAATGTCTTCTCTTTCCGAAGATACAGATGCAGATTTGCAAAACAACAGGAACCATGGACGTAGAATTGAGGGCCTTGGGTTTTTAGTCTCAAGCAAGGCTCTGATTGTCCGTATTTTATGTCATCAGCTGATATAGACCCTGATCCAATTATTCAGCGGGAATGCAAATTGGTTCAGTGATTCATTCCGACGAGTGATCTGCTTATGGAAATTTAAATGCCATCGTTTACAGGCATTTTTACGGTGAACCATCAAGAAAATTATGTGGATCCGAGTCGGAGCAACACGCAAGGGATTGAAAGGTCGTGGTTGGATGCCAAAATACGATTTGAAGAAAATGAGAGGCGTTCCTATGAGCTATTTCAATCACATTGATCACATTTGCTGGAAGTGCTAAGAAAGGATGCAGAAGATTTGTTTTTACAATTTCTTAAAGACATACGAAGTGTTTATTGTTACAAACCAATGAGCTATATTGTTGTATAATAAAAACCATTCACAACCATATTGTTCCTTTGTTTAGTAGATAAAGTATACTGTAGCTATGTAGAACAGTAGAATAGAACTGCACGCTATAGTATCACCCTATTTCTTCTATCCCTTCCTAACCAGACATCCCATCCTATCCTCCCTGCGTTCCTCTTCACGCTATGGTCCAACAATTTGCTGCACTCTGCGCTCTCTCCAAGGCAATGCACATTCTCGGCTCATAGCCACATTCTCCAATAGGCACTTTTCTGACAAATAGTCACATCTTTCAGTGACAAGTCGTCCCTTCCCACCCACTGCTGCGGAACACATCTGCTTATGCAGGGGATTTAAATTCCTATTCCCTATGTAGCCTTCTTCCCTTTTTTTCCAAGATTGGTCTACTAGTGCTGCATATACCCAACGCATAGCACACCTACAACGAAATTATTTTTTTAGCGCAAAACTTTTACTTTTACCCCCCCGGTGGGCATCTCCTTTCTTCCACCTTCCCCTTCCCCTCTACCCCTACCAGCATCCACCTTCCCGGCCCGGCATCCATGTTCTCTTCCCCCGTACCAGCATCCAGCACCATCCTCCATTTGCCCGCTGTGCGCTTTCTCCAGTCCTACCGGCTCTAGAGTTCTGGGCCCAGCACATGCGGCGCCCCAGCCCCCTCTACTGGCATCCACCTTCCCCCCCACCCCTACCAGCATCCACCTTCCCAGGTCAGCATCCAGCACCATCCTCCACTTGCCCGCCATGCGCTGTCCTGTCCTACCAGCTCTATAGTTCTGGGCCCCCCACCACCACAACCGGCATCCACCTCCCTGCCCCCCTACCGGCATCCACCTTCCCCTCCCCCTTCTGAAGCAATGTCTGTAATCCCCGCAGCAGCCACCGCCCCCCTGCTGCAGTCACCAGCCCCCACGTAGCAGCCACTGGCCCCCCGCAGCAGCCACCGGCCCCCCCACAGCAATGCCCCCCTATCCCATCATAGACCATGCCTCCCGCAGCCAAACGACCCTCTCTTAGCAGCCACCGCCCCCCCCCGCCAGCAGTCACCGGCACACCAGCAATGCCCCCCTCCCTGGCAGCCACCGGCCCTCCTGCAGCAACCCCCTCGCAGCCACTGCCCCCCTTTGAAGCCCACCGCCCCCCAAGCAACCGTACCCCTTTCTAGCCACCAGTCCACTGGCCCTCCCTAAGCCACTGGCCCACCGTCCATCCCACAGCAACCGTCCCACCGCAGCCACCTGCCTGACCTGAGACCATCCACAAGGTAAGTCTGATTTTTATTTGTATTGGGGGTATATTTTTTATATGTATTGGAGGGGTTGGGGTATATTTTTATATGTATTGGGGGGGTTGGGGTATATTTTTATATGTATTGGGGGGGTTGGGATATATTTTTATATGTATTGGGGGTTGGGGTATATTTTCATATGTATTGGGGGCTGGGGTGTATTTTTATATGTATTGGGGGGTTGGGGTGTATTTTTTATATGTATTGGGGGGTGGGGGTGTAATAAACAGATTGCATTGTAATGTTTTTTTTCCATATTACAATAAGAAGAAAACATTTAAGTAAATGTTTTTTCCGTGGTAGATGCACTATGGGATTGTGGGTGGGGCCTGCTCCTTTCATTTGTCCTGGTCCCCGTGATTTCTATTGGTGGCCCTGCGTGCCATACTGCCCCCACCATAACATTTTCCATTTCAGTTTTCTCTTTTCTTAAAAAATGGCAGTCCTCGTCTAGATGTTACCTTCTCTCTGGCCCCAGACCAGGACAAGGAAAGTGTAGGTAGGCTCAGCCTGGATAAGCAAATTTTTTTCGCCAGTGTTAAAGTCAGACGATTCAGTTTGACCAGTGCTAAACATAAAATGGCTCAATCACCTCATCAGATAACAGAGACCCTGAATGGAAAGCTTGTCCAACATCTACATTTTAGTTCTATTCTTCCTGCATAAAAATAGATCTAAAAGGGGCCTTTCATGCAATCAAAAGGTTATAACCTCTATTTATTGCATTGAAGAGTAGCAATTCAAGTCCAGGCTTTCAGCCTGTCTCCCAGCTGAAGGCTTATTAATTAACCACTGCGGATATGTCTTTGGGAAATGTTTGCTTTTCAGCCTCCTTAGCTACAGTAGGTAGAAATTAGAAGCTACTGTAGCCTTGTGCTCTGCCATGCTTTAAAGCTCATACTTTATTCCCAGGTCTGCTCTGTATGGTTCTGGCTTGATACTCCAAAAGCCTTGTTTGTACACTGTATTTATTTAAATGTTTGCCGTATGCCTCCTTGGTTGAGCATGCTGCCTGCAACACCTGCTTCATGCCACCTTCGTGGTGTTCCCTCGTTCCTACCTCAAATAATTCACTTACCGTGCCTATTATCAGTGTACCTTTCTATATGCCTTCCACTGGCATTCCCCTTATGCCTTGGTCCTTCCAGATGCTTCCTCTCATGCATTTACACTATTTCTGGTGCTACTATAGCGTGTAGTCTACCGATGATCTGTGGTCTACCGTGCATTTGCTACTATAGAGTGCAGTCTACCGGTGATCTGTGGTCCACTTCTGTCAGTTTAACCCTCACCTACCAGCTCTATAGTTCTGGGCCCCCCCCCCACCACCACAACCGGCATCCACCTCCCTGCCCCCCTACCGGCATCCACCTTCCCCTCCCCCTTCTGAAGCAATGTCTGAATCCCCCCGCAGCAGCCAACCGCCCCCCTCTGCAGTCACCAGCCCCCACGTAGCAGCCACTGGCCCCCCGCAGCAGCCACCGGCCCCCCCACAGCAATGCCCCCCCTATCCCATCATAGACACTGGCCCTCCCGCAGCAACGGCCCTCTCCTTAGCAGCCACCGCCCCCCCCCCCCGCAGCAGTCCACCGGCACACCAGCAATGCCCCCCTCCCTGGCAGCCACCGGCCCTCCTGCAGCAACCCCCTTCGCAGCCACTGCCCCCCCTTTGAAGCCACCGCCCCCCCAATAGCACTACCCCCTTTCTAGCCACCAGTCCACTGGCCCTCCCTAAGCCACTGGCCCACCGTCCATCCACAGCAACCGTCCCACCGCACCACCGACCCTGCCTGACCTGAGACATCCCAAGGTAAGTCGTGATTTTTATTTGTATTGGGTGTGTTATTTTTATATGTACTGGGGGTTGGGGTATATTTTTTATATGTATTGGGGGGTTGGGGTATATTTTTATATGTATTGGGGGGGGGGTTGGGGTATATTTTTTTGTTTGGGGGGTTGGGGTTTTTGAGGGTGTTGTTTTTTTTTTGTTTGGGGGGGTTGGGGTATATTTTCATATGTATTGGGGGCTGGGGTGTATTTTTATATGTATTGGGGGGTTGGGTGTATTTTTATATGTATTGGGGGGTGGGGGTGTAATAAACAGATTGCATTGTAATGTTTTTTTTTCCATATTACAATAAGAAGAAAACATTTAAGTAAATGTTTTTTCCGTGGTATTGCCCACTATGGGATTGTGGGTGGGGCCTCTCCTTTCATTTGTCCTGGTCCCCGTGATTTCTATTGGCGGCCCTGCGTGCCATACTGGCCCCCACCATAAAATTTTCCATTTCAGTTTCTCTTTTCTAAAAAATGGCAGTCCTCGTCTAGATTTTACCTCTCTCTGGCCCCAGACCAGGACAAGAAAGTGTAGGTAGGCTCACAGCCTGGATAAGCAATTTTTTTTTTTTCGCCAGTGTTAAAGCAGCGTTCAGTTTGCCCAGTGCTAAACATAAAATGGCTCAATCAACCTCATCAGATAACAGAGACCCCTGAATGGAAAGCTTGTCCAACATCTACATTTTAGTTCTATTCTTCCTGATAAAAATAGATCTAAAGGTGCCTTTCATGCATCAAAGGGTTTAACCTCTATTTTGCATTGAAGAGTAGCAATTCAAGTCCAGGCTTTCAGCGTGTCTCCAGCTGAAGGCTTATTAGTACCACTGCGGATATGTCTTTGGGAAATGTTTGCTTTTCAGCCTCCTTAGCTAGGTAGAAATATAGAAGCTACTGTAGCCTGTGCTCTGCATGCTTTAAAGCTCATACTTCATTCCCAGGTTCTGCTCTGTATGGTTCGTGGCTTGATACTCCAAAAGCCTTGTTTGTACACTGTATTTATTAAATGTTTGCCTTATGCCTCCTTGTTGAGCATGCTGCCTGCAACACCTGCTTCATGTCACCTTCGTGGTGTTCCCTCGTACCTACCTCAATAATTCACTTACCGTGCCTATTATCAGTGTACCTTTCTATATGCCTTCCACTGGCATTCCCCTTATGCCTTGGTCCTCCAGATGCTTCCTCTCATGCATTTACACTATTTCTGGTGCTACTATAGCGTGTTAGTCTACCGATGATCTGTGGTCTACCGTGCATTTGCACTATAGAGTGCAGTCATACCCCGGTGATCTGTGGTCCACTTCTGTCAGTTAAAACCCTCAACTGAATTCCTATTACAGCACATACCCCGCATTAACGTACGCAATGGGACCGGAGCATGTAGTAAAGCGAAAATGTACTTAAGTGAAGCACTACTTTTTTCCCACTTTCTCGATGCATGTACTGTGACTGCAATCATCATACAGTACCGACACACTTTATGCGTGTGGTCGGTACCGCAAGCCGGGAGTTTCACGGCTTGCTAGTGGCCGCCTCGGCGTGCCGCGCGTCATAGACGCGCGGTCACGCGTCTCGGGAGCCTGCGCCCCCTGCACGCGCGTCCAGGGCTCCCCGAGGGAGCCCTGGTGTTCCCGC
>WSYH01000131.1:301897-315122 GCA_036426205.1 Ascaphus truei
CCCCCCCCCCCCCCCCCCCCTCCCCCTCTCCCCTCCCCTCCCCGCTCCCTCCCCCTCCCCCCTTATAGTCAGTAATCTACTGAGCAAAGTAAACACCCAAGCCAAACCCGACTATGTCCACAAAGAGCCGTAGAGAAGGGAGATCAAAGAGGCATCTCTCTCCCTAACTGCAAAAGGACTAGCCTAGACAAGTGTAAGCCCCATAGTACCTCTAGAAATAGAGAAACTACTCCCGCCACATACTTGTTAATAGTGGTTCCCTCCCCCCACAAGTAAGGAGGGTCTAGGGTCTAACACCATGCTCCGCGACAGGCCCATGTTCCCGGAAGTCCCTTCAGGGGCATCTCGCCCCACTAACTTTTTCACGCAAGTGTCAAAGGCTATTTTCCTTAGGCCTCCCCAAGGCCCACCCAGTTTTTTCCTCCCTTATGTGTTCCCCTCCCCTCCTATTCCTGTTCACAGCGCAGGCCCCCCCTCCGCGACACCCTCTACCAAGGGCCCAGGCCTGAGCGCCGCAACCCGGTTCCGAGCTCCTGACATGAGAAGTATAGGAGCCACAGGGCCTAGTGCCCTGAAAACACCATAAGAAAAATAGAAGACAACAGTGGTGGATGATCATAGGATCCTTTCCATGGTAAAGAAAAACCCCTTCACAACATCCAGCCAAGTGAAGAACACTCTCCAGGAGGTAAGCCTATCATTATCCAAGTCTACCATAAAGAGGAGACTTCACGAGAGCAAATACAGAGGGTTCACCACAAGATGCAAACCATTCATAAGCCTCAAGAATAGAAAGGCCAGATTAGACTTTGCCACACAATGTCTAAAAAAGCCAGCCCAGTTGTGGAACAGCATTCTTTGGACAGATGAAACTAAGATCAACCTGTACCAGAATGATGGGAAGAAAAAAGTATGGAGAAGGCTTGGAACGGCTCATGATCCGAAGCATACCACATCATCTGTAAAACATGGTGGAGGCAGTGTGATGGCATGGGCATGCATGGCTTCCAATGGCACTGGGTCACTAGTGTTTATTGATGATGTGACAGAAGACAGAAGCAGCCGGATGAATTCTGAAGTGTATAAGGATATATTGTTTGCTCTGATTCAGCCAAATTCAGCGAAGTTGATTGGACGGCGTTTCACTTTACAGATGGACAATGACCCAAAACATACTGTGAAAGCAACCCAGGAGTTTTTTAAGGCAAAGAAGTGGAATATTCTGCAATGGCCGAGTCAATCACCTGATCTCAACCCGATCGAGCATGCATTTCACTTGCTGAAGACAAAACTTAAGGCAGAAAGACCCATGAACAAACAACAATTGAAGACACCTGCAGTTAAGGCCTGGCAAAGCATCAGAAAGGAGGAAACCCAGCGTTTGCTGATGTCCATGCATTCCAGACTTCAAGCAGTCATTGCCTGCAAAGGATTCTCGACAAAGTATTAAAAATGAACATTTTATTTATGATTGTGTTAATTTGTCCAATTACACTTGAGCCCCTGAAATAAGGGGACTGTGTATGAAAATGGTTGCAATTCCTAAACGTTTCATACGATATTTTTGTTCAACCCCTTAAATTAAAGCTGAAAGTCTGCACTTCTATTGCATCTCAGTTGTTTCATTTCAAATCCATTGTGGTGGCGTACAGAGCCAAAATGATGAAAATTGTGTCAGATTCGGAAATAATTGGACACTAACTGTACAATGTTGGCCAAGAACAGTCACTCAGTATATGCTAGGCAACTTCATTCTCCACCTTCAAATCAAATCTGAAAACACAGCTTTTGTTCTAAGCATTTAATAGCCTCTATCCATGACCACTTCTCTGTACACCCGCAGGGGCACTACTAACCAACCATTGGGTTCAAGCACTCAAATCAGTTGTGCTTTCACCTTACCCTGCTGCCTCTGTAAGCTTCCAAAGTACCATATAGATTGTCAGCTCTCGAGACAGGTATTCCCTTAACTATTCGTTATTTTCATTTTTGTTGTAGTTATTTTATTACAATTACAGTCTCCTTTTGTTTATTTTATAAAGTGCTGCGTACATTGTTGGCACTGGTGATGGTTGAAACTGGTGATGGCAAGAGATGGGCAAAACTGTAAAAATATGTTTCCCAAGCTTTCCATTCAAAATCCGGTCTGTGTGTTCCCCTCCCCTCCTATTCCTGTTCACAGCGCAGGCCCCCCCTCCACGACCCCCTCTACCGAGGGCCCAGGCCTGAGCGCCGCCCCCCGGTTCCGAGCTCCTGACATGGGAAGAATAGGAGCCACAGGGCCTAGTGCCCTGAAAACACCATAAGAAAAATAATGGCCTCCATCAAACTAATTTCAATTAACGTTAAAGGCCTCAACTCAGCAAAAAAGAGGAAACTAGTCCTTACAGATCTTAAAAGATCTAAAGGCGATATAGTCCTAATGCAAGAAACCCACTTTAACACCCAGACGCCCCCTAACACATTTAAAAGTGTATTCCCCCAGGCATACTACGCCTCCTCCCCTAGCAAAAAAAGAGGAGTAGCTATCCTCATCAGGACTGGAGTCCCATTTGTTCTGACAAAATCACACCCGGACCCCGAAGGGCGCTCGCTGACACTCCAGGGTACCTTAGCAGGATCCCCGATCACAATTGTTAATGTGTATGCCCCCAACGATAATCAAATTCTTTTTCTAACCAATCTACTAGAATTCCTAGACCAACAATCCCTATCCTCTCTGATCATTGGGGGAGATTTTAATATGGTAGCCTCATATATAAAAGATAAATCCGGCCCCGGCCAAATAAGCCCAGACCACACTCCCTCCCCGAGCAGCGCCCAGGCCCCCAAAAAAGCTAAGAAATTCCGCGATATCATGGAGAACTATTCACTGACCGATATATGGAGAGCTCAGCACCAGGGCCAGAGGGACTATACTTTCTTCTCCACCCCTCATCAGTCCTATTCGAGGATCGATTATTTTCTTGGCACCAGTAACATCTTCCAGGCTTCCTCCCAGTCCAACATCGGACCAATCACCTGGTCCGATCATGCACCGATTGACCTCTTCTTAACCCTACCCTTTGTCAAAAACTACCAATATAAATGGAAGCTAAATGACTCCTTGCTTAACTGCCCCGACACTGAGACATCAATACGCCAAAAACTGATAGCATTCTTTAAGTTTAATAGAGGCTCCGCCTCAACCCCAGCCATGCTCTGGGAGGCTCATAAAGCCACAATCAGAGGAGACTTAATCTCCATGGCCTCATACAAAAAAAAGCAAAAACTCAAACTCCAAAAAGAGCTCACAGAAAAGATCTCCCAGCTAGAATCCTAACATAAAAGCTTGGCGTCTAAAAAGACGCTAAAGCAACTAACCCTAGCCAGAACTGCCCTTAAACACACACAGCTGGAGGAAGTCGAAAAAGCCCTTCGATGGTCAAAACAAAAATACTTTGACAAGGGCAACAAAGCCGACAAGCTCCTGGCCTCGAAGCTACGAGGCACCAGAGCAAAAGCCCAGATAGCTAAAATTCAGACAGACAAAGGACAGGTCACATATCTAGAGAAGGAGATAACACAGGAGTTCGCGAAATTTTACTCAGACCTGTATAATCTTCACCCCCCAGACCAGGACCCAGTTAATATTAATAAAATAACCCAATACCTAGAGCACTGCAGCCTCCCCACCCTTACCTCCGAAGAAATAGAGAGCTTGAATAAACCTATAACCCAAGAGGAACTTTCCCAAGCTATAAAATCCCTTAAGACAGCAAAAACACCGGGCCCAGACGGCTTCTCTAATATTTATTATAAGATGTTTATACCAATCCTATCCCCCTACCTTCTCGAAATGTATAACTCTTTCCTACAAGGAGAGCCGATACCCTCTTCCATTACAGCAGCAAACTTAGTGATCATTCACAAAGAGGGCAGAGATCCACTCCTTTGTGGAAATTATAGGCCTATCTCCCTGCTAAATACCGATCTCAAAATCTACAGCAAGATCCTGGCAAACAGGCTAAATCCAATTCTCCCTAGACTGATACATGTAGATCAAGTAGGATTTGTGTCCGGAAGACAGGCCTCCGACAACACCCGCAAAATAGTGGATATAATCGACCATGTGCATCTCTCTGGGACCAGGGCAATGATTCTGAGCCTCGACGCTGAAAAGGCGTTTGACAGGATCAAGTGGTCCTTCCTAGACCAGACCATGCTGAGGTTTGGATTCTCAGGCCCTTTCCTAGAAGGGGTGAGAGCCCTTTATCACAACCCAACAGCATATGTCAAACTGGCAGGTGGTTTCTCAGACCCAATAAAGATTAGAAACGGGACCAGACAAGGCTGCCCACTCTCTCCCCTACTATTTGCCCTAACTATAGAGCCCCTAGCAGCTACAATCAGAGAAGAACCCAATATAAAAGGTATTCAAATTGGAGACAGAGAACACAAAATTTCACTGTTTGCAGATGATGTAATTTTGACTCTCGCTGCCCCCCACACGTCCCTTCCCAACCTCCAACGGCACCTGACACAATTCGGCCAAATATCTGACTACAAAGTAAATATGGACAAATCTGAGGCCCTAAATTTATCTCTCCCCCCCCCAGGACTGGAAACTCATTCAAGCCAACTATAAATACCAGTGGAGTTCCTCCTATATTAAATACCTAGGTGTCAAAATCTCTAATTCCTATAATACTCTATAGCAATACAACTACCCCCCCTATTTAACCAGATTAAAAAAGACCTAGAAATCTGGAAAAAACACCAAATCTCATGGTTTGGGAGAATGACGGCAGTAAAAATGAACGTTCTCGGCGTGCCGATGACGTCATCCAGGGCAGACGGGTAGAGGGAGAGCTCCTGGAGACCCCTCTGTATAATCAGTGAATTTAAGCCATTTCACCCGACGGAAAAACCCCCAAAAAGCATACAATCACTCCCTAAAACCACAGGGATGTCGAACAGGGGGAAAAGTCACCAGTCCCAAGGGGTTGGCAAGTACTTCACCCCCGCTAAACAATCCGCTGAGGCGGGAGGCAGGCGGCAAGATGGCGCCCAGTCATCAGGTGCACGAGGCACACAAGGCCTCATTAGCCCGGCAAGCCCCGCTGAGACTCCCCCCTCGCCAGACGGGAGGATAACGAAGGAGTTCCGCGAGGAGCTCCACGCTAAGCTCCAAAGATCACTGGAGACAAATATCAAAGAAGCGGTGGCCGAAATAAAACATGATATCCACGGCCTACAGGAGCGCACCACAACCCTGGAAGCCAGGCTGGACGAGGCCCTTCATCACCAATCTGAGGCCGACGACGAGATAATTCGCCTGGGCCAGGAGATCCACTCCCTCCGTGACGGTCTTGAAGACCAGGAGAACCGGGACCGCAGGCAGAACCTGCGGATCTGTGGTATCCCTGAGGCGACACTGCCCTCCCAGCTCAGGGCTTATCTTGTGGATTTCTTCCTCGCTATCTCCCCTGACCTCGACCCCCGGGACCTCGAAATAGACAGGGCACACAGGGCGTTGGGCCCGCGGTCCGATGACCCAAACCGCAGGCGGGACGTGATCGTGCGCCTCCACAGCTACTCCATTAAGGATAAACTGATTGGAGCCTGCAGGGAAAAGGACACGATAACGTTCCAAAATGAGCCCCTACAGGTCTTGTCCTTTCTAAGCTCACCATGGACCGACGGAAGGCGATGCGCCCCCTAACACTACTCCTTCGGGAAAAGGGAATTAAATACAAATGGGGCTTCCCTTTTAAACTGATCATCTCCCACAAGGGAAAATTCCTTGCCATCCGACAGCCCGAGGAAATGGAGCCACTGGCTAAGACCCTGGGCCTCCCCGCGGAACCCTTCCAACATGCTCATCAGTCTGGCAACAGACCCCGGGAACGAGAGGATCACCCGGTCAGAGCATCCGAAAGAATTGCGGAGCAGAGGCAGTCCAGGGACAGATGAAGGGTGCTCCCTGCACAGAGGGATGCCCTCCCGGGAGAACTCCATCTTCTTCCCTAACACCACTCAAAATGGCGCCTGGAGGAACCCTACACCACGTGCCTCTGCAAAAGAAGGCCTACGTGGCTATAACCACTGACCTTACAACTGTGAACTCCCATCATCATCCAGGAAGCGACCGCGCTCCATCCGCCGCTGGCACTACTTCGCAGGATCCACCCCGCTGCAATCGCAAATCGTAAATACTGGAGGGGTTAAGCCCGCTCTCTGCGCACCGGATTTCTTCGAAGATGGCGCCTCGAGAGATCTTCATTCTGCTTCGGAGCACCACGAGGTATCCTGATCGATCGAGACAAGCAGACGTCATCCGCGGATCCCACGGATACACACTCCCCGCATCACGTGGCTCTGGCTAATGTATCCCGACCAAGGCGCCCGAGCGCACACGCCATTGAGTCCCCGCAACAGCCCAGCCCCCGGATGGTGTGCTGGTACCCCCCCTCGCCGAGGGGCCCTGCTGAGGTTCTCCTCTAACGCTCCACCCCCCATGGTCCCTCGATGATCGTTCGCCCTCCCCCCCTCTACGAGGGATCTGACGGCACAGTGATATTCCCGTCGCTTCCAGTGGAGAGTGGTCTGTAGCACTGTTCCCCCCCCCCAATACTTCCCAGTTGACCTATTCCCCAGTGCCCCAAGTTTGGGCAGTGAACACCTCCACTGTCCCTACTTCATGTCCCCCGAGCCAGAAGGTTCCCACACCAGAGCTCAAAGGGCATCCCCCCCATTCCCCCCCCTCACTACTTTCCCCCCCCCCCCCAGACCCCCCCCCCTTTTTTTCCTCCCCCCCCCCCCCCCCTCTCCCTACTACCAATACCCCCCATCCCTTCCCTCTACTGCCCAATACCTTCCTCCCCCCCCTCTCCTCTCTCCCCCCCCTCTTCCCTCTCTCCCCCTAACACCCTGCCCCCTTCCCTACTCCTCCCCCCCCTCTCTCTCCTCCCACTCCCCCCCCCTCCTAACACTTATCCCCACCTTTTCCCCCCCCCTTTCCTTCTTCTCAACCCCCCCATCCACCCCGCCCCCCAAGAGATGGTTCACGTACCCCAGCTGCTGCCCTGCTACATTTTGCAGGGGAATAATGACATGAAAATAACATTTCCTGATTGACACAAAGACTGCAGAACGTTGTATTAACCACGGTAGCTACCTGCGTTTTACACACTGAATGTTTCCATTTGCACAATGCTTTGGGTTCAATGGTCAAGTCTGTTTTTCCCCCCCTCCCCCCCCACCTCCTCTCCTATCCCCACCTCCGTTACCTCCCCCCTTCCTCTCTACCCCCAACCCCCCCCCCCCGTCCACCTTCCCCGCCCAACCCCCCTACGCCCCCTCCCTGCCTCCTGCTTCCCTACCCCAGGAAATCTACGCCCATCCTCCCCCCTTCCCTCCCTGCCGCCCCCCCCGTCCTCATCCTAACCAACCCCCCCCCCTCCTTCCCATTCCCCTCCCCCCACCCCCACCCCCTCCCCTCCAACATCCTCTCCTCCTCCACATCTGCCCCACTCCCCCCTGCCCTCCCCCCTTTGTCCCCCTCCAGCTGGTCCGTTCGCTTCTGCTTTAGCTCTGCTATATCTCTGCACGAATATAGGTTATGACTGCTGCATCTCTCAACCTAGCCACAGGAGGCTGTACTGTTCCTATATACTGCAAATAGTGGTCTACCTACCTACATGTTGGGGAAATGTATACAGTACACTGTTTATGGCTCAATGTCCAATGTTACCCTCTCCCCCCCCTCCCCCTCTCCCCCCCCACTCCGCCCCCTCTCCCCCCCCCTCCCTCCCTCCCCCATTACCCCCAGCCCATCCCCCTCCACCCCCCTTCCTCTCCCTCACCTTCCCCCGCCCCCCCCCCTAACCTGACATCCATGCCACCGATGGTAAAAGGTTCCCCACAGGTCAAAGCGTTATAACCTAAGAGGTTGACGCTCAAAATCGAGCCTCCGTGATCGGGGCCGACTGCCTATATGCTACACCAACAGAGGGGCCCAGCCAACATACAAAGCAGCCTCACAGACTCGCCATTAGGTAACAAAACATCCTCTAAAAATCAAGCGTTCCACTCCTATATGCCCTCCCCCCTACTCTCCCCCCCCCCCCCCTCCTCCCTCCCCTCCCCCATTACCCCCCCGCCCCCCTCCACCCCCTTCCTCTCCCCCTTCCCCCTTTCACCCACTCCCCCCCCCCGCCCCCCCTAAAACCATGAACATCCATTGCAACCGCATGGTAAAAAGGTTCCCCACAGGTCAATCGTTTAACCTCAAGAGTTGACCTCAAAATCGAGCCTCCGTGATCGGGCCCAGACTGCCTATGCTACACCACACAGGGGCCCAGCACAACTACGAAGGGCAAGCTCACGACTCAGCCATTAAGGGTACCAAAACATCCTCTAAAATCAACGGTTCCTCCTAGTCCCCCCCCCCCTACTCCCGCCCCCCCCCCTCCCTATCCCTGCCCCCCCCCATACCCCCCTCGTCCCCTCCGGGCTGGACCACTTACCCCCGCGTCAGTTCGGCCAAATACGCTCACGAATATTAGCCTGACAGGCGCTTTACCCAGGTTTTCCACAAGAGGTTGCACAACACCTGTGCTGCGGCAAATGTTTGTTGTCTAAACTGCTAAATGTAAATTATGTACAATGTTTAGGTTTAATGTATACAGCCTGGCACCCCCCCCCACCCCCTATCCCTCCCCCCCCAATTCACCCCCCACCACCCCCCCCTTCCCCTCCACCCACCCCCACCCCGGCTCCCCTGAGCGTGAACATATATGATGTTGAATGTAACCTATGTAGAATTGCGGTAAAATTTCTGATGATCCATCTAAGCCTCAAGCCCCCTCCTCCCACCTCCCCCTCCTCCCCCCACCCTTTTTCCCGCTCCCACACCCACTCCAACCCGCCCCTGTCTCCACCCTTACCCCCCTCCCCCGCACCAATCGAGCAGAAATCCTTCTCGTATACTCCCCCCCCCTCCACACTCGCTTCTAAACACATTATACAGAAAACATTGCCACACAATATGTACACCAACTGGGAGCCCACAGCGACGACCCCTCCCTTCCCTCCTCTCCCCCCCTGGCCTCCCTCCCCTCTCAACCACCCCCCCTCCACCTACCCCTCCCCACCCCCCTCCCTACACCCTCCCCTTTCCACCCCCCCTCCCCACCATCCCCTTTCTATCCTCCCCTCTCAGCCTTCCCCTTTCCGCCCTCCCCCTCTGCCCTCCCCCCCTCTCTATCCTCCTCCCTCTCCCTACCACCCCTCCCTGCCCCCCCCCTTTTCTATCACCTTCCTCCCTCCCACCCCCCTCTCCCCTCCAGCACTCCCCTCCTCTACCTCCCCCCCACTCTCTTGCCCCCCTCCCCCTCCTGTTCTTACTGCCCCCTGGGCGACACCACCACACGGCTGCTATATCACCCACCCCCCAACCCTCCACCCCCCTATCCAACTCTCCCTCCCTCGCCCAAATCCCGCCACAACACTGATAGATAGAGCGATGGCCCACGGCCTGTCATCTCACCCACAGGCCACCCCGGTGTTAGTAACGCCGGATGAAGTCACAGAACCTAAAGGGTCTCCACCCAGCCCCCTTCACTAGAAGAGTTTTCGGACCCGCCCCAAGGTCTTTACATCCCACCACTAACCGTCCTTTACCAAAGACCGGTCCAACACTTTTAGACCCCACTAGGGTCAATTTTCCTTTCTTTTTTTCAGCCGCTCTAACTGTCCCAGTGGCCCCCCTCCCAACCCCCCCTCCTCCGCCCATTTTGGCTGTACCCTCCTAGCACTACCCCAGTGCAACACACGCGGTCTCAGCTGAGAGGTAACAATGTCCCATCAAAAAGCACTAAAAATTGTCTCCCTAAATGTGAAGGGTCTCCACAATAATAGAAAGCGATGCCTGGCTCTCCAGGAGATAAAGAAAACGGGGGGACGTTGTTTTCCCCTCCAGGAGAGCGCACTTCACGTCTCAAGAACCCGCCTAAAATATTTCAGCATGCGTTCCCAATGAGCTATTTCGCATCATTCAGCAGCACAAGCGCAGAGGTGGTTGCTATTCTGTTTCCGTCAGGGCACTCTATGTTAAATTTAACAAAAATCAGGCAGATACAGAGGGGAGATTTATTGTAGTCTATGGCTCACTATCCGGCATGACAATCGCCCTTATTAACCTATACGCCCCAAACGAGACACCAACAGATTTCTTAGAAAGGTTCTGGAAGAAATTGACCCACAATACCTCTCCTCATGCTCATTGCAGGGGATCTAAATATGCTCCTCAACCAAAAAGACCAAATCGAGGCCAACCAGGACGACAACACTCCACTCATCACAAGACTGGGGAAAAATTTAAGGACATTATTGGGGACTTTCTCATGGTGGACTTTGCGAACCCAACACTCAGGGGCAAGAGATTATAACCTTTTACTCGGCGACCTCCCCAGTCTTATTCCCTATTGACTACTTTCTCCGCTTCCAAGAACGTCCTAGGGGCCACCACAACTACCAGAATATCGGCCCAATTACGTGGTCAGATCACGCTCCCATCACCATGACCCTATCCATCCCTTTGGGGAAAACTATTGTCATTACTGCTGGAAACTAAATGATTCCTACTGACCACTCCAGGACAGTGTGGAAACTCAAAAAAATCCCTTAAGGAATACTTTAGAATACAAAGGCTCTGTAGCCTCTCCAGCAAGCCTGGGAAGCCCATAAGGCGACAATCCGAGGAAATCTTATCTCGATTGCCTCCCCACGTAAGCAAACTAAACTCAATTAAACTAAAGAGCTTACAGACAAAAAATCGACTGAGAGCAGCATCTAAAAATAATCCACCTCCCGGAGAATTTATAAACAATTGATAACTGCTCGAACTATTTAAGAATATCCAATTAGACGGCAGTAGAAAAGCTCTTAGATGACCGGGTCAAGTACTATGATAAAGGGAACAAGGCCGATAGACTTCTTGCTAGCAAACTACGAGGAATCCAGAAAGATCGCAAATCACGGCGCTCAGAATAATTCGGGTGAACTCCAATACAACGAAAAAAAATAGCAAGGAATTCACCAAATTCTACACCAAATTATATACCTAAGGACCCACTTCTGCTATTTCTAGAGCGACGGATATGGCATGCGCCGCCGATTACTTATCCGATTGCAACCTTCCATCATTAACAAGAAGAAAATATTTACCTAAATGCGTAAAATTACGCTAGACGAATTAGAAACGGCCGTCAGAGCCTCAAAGATCTCCAAGGCGCCGGGCCCTGATGTTTTTCACAAATGCATACTATACAAAAACAATCTTCCCCATCCTGTCCAAAACTCTATTAAGCTTGTTCAAACTCATTTTTAAAGGGAGTCCTATCCCATCCACAATGTCGTCCGCAAATCTGGCAATAATCTCTTAGGACGGAAGGACCCCACCCAATGTGGCAGTTTACGGACCAATCTCATTGTGTAACAACGACCTAAACTGTATAGTAAAAATTTTGGCGAACAGACTTCATCCATCCTCCCGAGATTAATACACAGGACCAAAGGGTCGGGTTTGCCTGGGCCGTCATGCCTCAGACAATACAGCGTAAAATAATTAATTTGTAGACCATGGCCCACCTTTCAGGCTCAAATGGCAATGTTATTACAGCTAGACGCAGAGAAGGCGTTTGACAGGATTGACTGGCTATTTCTAACTCAAACAGAGAATGATATAACTTCGGACTCGAGAGCTGTTCTTAAAAGTGTGTGTTCAAGCACTTATATCAGAATTCTCCTGCCTCGGTACGCCCTCACGAGGAGGAATGGCTACTGAACGATTCCAAAAATCCAGAATTGTACCCGAAAGGATGCCCCTATCTCCCCTTACTCTTCGCCCTCTCAAGCGATTGAACCACTGGCGTCAAAAATAAGACGGAACACCGAACATCCAGTGAATAATCTCGATCGATAAAGCGACAATACAACAATTATCCCATTCGCTGAGAACATCATTCTTCTCTGACTACACTCTACTTCCCTTTCCCTACACCTCCAGGGGTAAACTTGTCGGAGCTTTGCAGCAGAGTATATAGTATAAGATAATACAGCGACACATCAAGGGCGTCCTTCTAATTCTTAGTCTCCCAGATCCCGACGTCAACTCTCCTCAAACCAATTTTTAACTACAGATGTGCCCTTATACATACAAATCGGGGAGTTTTTACATGTTGGTCAACGTCGCACTATCGGGATTTATACCGGGAAACTACCACGCCTTTTGGTTATGGGAAACAAGCCTCACAATAAAGGGTCTAGCTCTTGGGAAGTGTAACAATATCGTGTTCTTTTGCCATGATTTCACTAAGATGAATAATACCAAGAATGTTTATAACCTCTTTCAAACACACTCCCGACCCGGGCGCCGGGCTATCTAAAAAATATAGCCAAACAGAAATTTACCACTTCATTTGGCAGGGCAAAAGACCCATAGTTTGCCAGACCTCGGTCTTGATGGCAGCAAGATCTAGGGGTAGAATGGCTGTGGGGTTACCAGACTAACACAGAATATTTTGCTGACACACCCTCAAGCAGTAGTTACGAGTAGTAATGTGGGAATTCCGGAACCCGAACACTGCTTTGTAGTTGGTCTGAGCAATGAGACTCAATGTGCCAAAGGCCTTTCTGCAAGCACTGCTCTGGTAGCCCTTTGGACAGAGGAGAGGGGGCCTAACACCCATCTTAAATATCTACACTCGGCCTCCCGTTTTACCTGGGACGTCTGGTACCGATGTGAAATACAAAATGCCGTCTACTACAAAACGTTCCACAATGACCCCCCATCTTTAACAATCACAAAGTCCCCCCGGGATGTAGGATCTAAACGTGATGTTCGATCAATACAGCACAGCTGGTGTATTATGAGGCGATTGCGGGATCGGCTGAGCTCCATCTTCTTCCCTAACACCACTCAAAATGGCGCCTGGAGGAACCCTACCACGTGCCTCTGCAAAAGAAGCGCCATACGTGGCTAGACCACTGACCTTACAACTGTGACTCCCATCAGCATCCAGGGAAGCGACCGGCTCCATCCCCGCTGGCACTTCGCAGGATCCACCCGCTGCATCGCAGGAGATCGGAGGGGTGAGCCCGCCTCGTGCGCACCGGATTTCTTCGAGATGGCGCCCGAGGAGTCTTCATTCAGCTGCGGAGCACCACGAGGTATCCTGAT
>WSYH01001112.1:0-41453 GCA_036426205.1 Ascaphus truei
CATAACCATACAAAATAGTGTCCCTTGAGGCCATATGATGAGTATGATGACGACGCATATGTGGCCCCGAGAAGAGAGACGTACCCGCAGATGAAAGCTGCAAAAGTGTCCAGTGTGTGTGTGCCCAGTACCACTGATGTCTCTGGAACTAATAAAACAAAGAGAAAGAAGAAAAATAAAAATATTTCTCAAGTCACAGAGGAAGTGACCGAACCACTTGAGCCTGCGATATCAGGACAACAGGCGTCAGCAAGCCACCGAGATGTGCTGCAGACCGGAGTGATGGGCAGAATTGTCACAGGAACGGTGGCAAAGGAAAAGGAGGAGCAAAGGGAAGCTGAATCCTTGATCCAGGGAAAAGAGGCCTTAATTTCTGCACTCCAAACTGCCCAGCGTAATTATGATGTCTTGCAGAAACAATTGAATAGGGAGCGAGAAGCTAATGCAGAGGTACAGAGGTGTATACTCCCAGCTATACAAGAGTATGCGGCTTTAAAGAAAACAGAGCAACTCTTGCGGAGTGAGTTGGAGGAGCTGACGACAAGCTTGAATAAAGCCAACACCGCAATTGCTAACATGGAATCAGAGAGAACAAGTCCTGACTGGAGACTGTGCTATCAGATGTCCCAGAGAGATGTGCAAAACTTCATCAAAGACTTAGAAGTTTCTCACCAAGAAGCTAGCCCGCTCAAAACAGAGCTGGGTACTTTGAAGAAAGCCAATGAGACGGTCCTAAGGGATATAGAGACTGTGAAAATGGAGAATATAAACCTGAAAGAAGAGGTTTTAAACCTGACCGGTCAGGTCAGTGAGGGGACTGAGAAGCTTCACCAAGCGCAGAAAGTGAAGGCGCAATTGGCGCAAGAAAAATTAGAGGTGCAGGAAGCACTGCAGAATGCAGAGAGGACGCAGCGTGTCTCCCTGGAGCAGCACACCCAAGCAGCGCACCTATGGCAGAGCCAGCTGCAAGAGCTACATGCAAGTCTGCAAGCGGCCAAGGAGAAGCAGCAAGTGCTACAGGAATGGCTGAGTACCCAGTATGTCCCCACAGAACAGCATGAGGAGCTGAGGGCCACGCTGTATGCCACAAGAGCATCGCTGGGGGCGGAGCTTGAAAGCCAGGTGATTCTGTGTGAGAGGGAGCGTGAAAAGGTCCAGAGACTGGAGCAAGAGCTGGAGAAGCAGAGAGGCAACTCCATCTCCATGAGTCAGTATGCCAAGGAGAAAGAAGCCTGGAAAACAGAAGCAGCGGCGATACTGGCGACAAAAACTACAGAGCTCCAAAAGATGAAGGCGGCGCTGAAGCAAGCCCAGAGCAAGCACCGGGAAGAGGTGAAGGCCCTGAGAGGGGATTTGCAGGATCAAATTGAAGAGCTGCAGACGCAGATTGATGAGCGCAAAATACAACTCGCCGAGAGGGAGGAGGTGACCGTCCGTCAGGTGGCTTGCCTGACATTGCGCTATGAAATCGAGATGGCTTCGGCGGGTTCAGGGGTTCCCGAACGCAACGCACAAACTAATCGCACACTTTGCCACGGCCACCAGATGCGAGATAGCAGCACTGTGGAAGCAACCGGAGATTCCAATTATACCCAAAATCAGAAACAGAATTTGGTTCGTATGCTGGATGGAACAGTTGACAAGTCTGGTTAACGACACCGGCACAAATTTCCTAAAAGTTTGGTCACATTGGTTGACACAGACAGACATCCCGGGGATAGATGATACCAACATACTGCAATGATATCAAGGAAAGGCGCTCTCCGGTAGTGAAATGGATCCTAGACGTTAGACTTTAGGATAATTGACTTAAAAGTGCATATTTAACTGAATCATAACTCAACTTAGAGCAGGTGAGATAGGCAAGAGTCACTCCTACAGCTGGGGTTCCTGAACCAACCACAGACGATTAAGCAGAAGTAGAACAACTAACGCCCGAGTCGCCCCCCACCCTCTACCCCTCCACCCCCCCTTTTCCTACCCCCGGTTCCTGTGTTCGTCCTGTATGTTATGTCACGTAATATATGTTGATTGGAGGAGAAAAACAGAAATAAGGTGATTCATTGTGAGCCAATGGACTGTGTTAACATGTTTGTATTGTTTCACCCAATAAAATGAAAGTTATAAAAAAAAAAAAAAAATCGAGATGGCTGATACCCACAGGCTGCTGGACGACACGGCCAATGAGAGGGACCGACTGCAGCTGGACAAGGTCTGGGAGGAGCACAGGCAATTGCAGGTCAGAAATAGAGGAAAAGAAACAGATTTAAGCCTTGCACTGAACCTGCTAAGAGATGTGGAGTCGCGACTCAACGCCAAAGAGGATGAACTGGCAGCGGCACTGAGTGAAAAAAGATATGCAGAAGGACAGCTTCATGACCTGTGGTAGGACGGCCTCGCGGCGGGGTCAGTAAGACGCTAGACACGATGGGAAACTTTAAACACTAGTGGTTTATTAGCCACAACCAAAATAAGTACGGGTGCACTGTCCCTTTAAGAAACTACTTTCTTGAAAATTAAATCCTAGTCCCGTTAGGGACACTAACTCACTTCTTGAGCCCTTACTAACAGGACAGCCAGCTAATCTGGTCATGCCCAAAACATGCTACACAAAGGTTAACCGATACGTATAAGAATAAAGTCTTATCTTATAGCAGCTCCAGCAGCAAACAGGAACACGGTTCCGGGGAGCAGGCTGTGTCCAGCCTCGCAGCAATGTTTATCTTTATCCTGGGTTGGGGTCCCAGCTTGTCCCAGCAGCAAAGCTCCTCGCAGGACTGGGGACCAGAGCAGCAGCAGCTGCTACGGCTTCCAAGCCGGGAGAGTTCTCTCCACCTTCCTGTGGAAAAACAAGCTCCCTGTGTGTGTGTCACTTCCTGCTTTTAAACCTGCAGTCTCTCAGGCCTCCTGCTTAATTAAGCTGCAGGTGTGCTTCCTTCTGTCTGAGGAGATTAACACTCTGTGAACTGGCTGCAGCATCTCTCCATTCACTATTCCAGCCTACTGAGTCAGTGACTCTGTCACAATATGTATATATATATATACACAGTGGTCGACAAATCACCAAAAAATCTACTTGCCGAACAAAAAAAATCTACTTGCCACCTAATACCACACGTGTGCTGCTTGGGCCAATAGGAGCTCGCCACGATGTTAAATCCACTCGCCCGGGGCGAGCAAATGTATAGGTTTGTCGAACACTGTACATATATATATATATATATGTCGTGAAGGGGTTAAGTGCACCCGCAACCCCCCGCAAGCCCTAAACAAACAACAAGTGCCAAATACCCCCTTCACCCACCCCCGCTACCCACAATAAACCTGGCACGGCTCTTTAACCCCTTCATTACCTTAGCGGTTAACCGCTAAGGTAATGAAGTGGGCTTTAAATGCATTTTTCCTGCCTCGGATGCATGCCGGGGGAGTCCGGTGCTGATATTAATGGAATCAGCTCCGGAGACCCCCGGCATCAATCCCAGCCAGGAAAAAGCCAGAAATTTTTTGTAAGTGCCGATCCGCCAATCATCCGCTGCCTCTCAGCAGCAACTTGCCAACTTTTTCTTGCGTGGCTGATCCGCCAGCAAAACGCCATTCTACAGTGGCGAATAGCTCTGCTTAGCTACTCGCCTCTACTAGAATACAGCGTGGCAGAAAATGTTTCATTTTTAGGTGGAAAGTGCCTTCTCGCCCCGCCACTGGCGGGAAAAAAAAACCGCCAGGCAAACTGGCGTTTTTTTTAATCTCACCACTTTCTCGCCCCTTACTGAATACGGATAGGCTTTTTTGGCGGGAAAGTGGCGAGAAGTGCCTTTCCGCTGCTTACTGCATGATGCCCTAAGCATCCAATGTGGACCTGACCTGATCTAATTTTGTACGACTTGGTGCTCCAGACATTGCCAAACTGCCTGGTCCCCTAATCAACTCTATTCTGTCTGCAGGCCATATCCCTGGGACCAAGAAAACTCCCAGATTTGTCCCAATCTTCAAAAGTTGGGACAAAAACACTGTCTCAAACTACAGACTAATATTTCTTCTCCCAATACTATCAAAAGTCATGGGAAAATGTGTTCACTCCTAAATAAGCGATTACTATATCAAGACAAATTTCCCTAGCTAATTCCAATCTGGCTTTCGCCCCAAACACTCCACGGTATATACCCTGCTAAAAGTTTGAAATGAGATCCAGTGTGGATTGTAATTGGGACAACTTACTGTGCAATATTCTTAGATTTTGCAAAGGGTTTAGATACTGTTGATCATGTTATCTTGATAAACAAACTCCAGTTCTCTGGAATAGGGAAGCATGCTTTAAACTGGTTTCATTCCTACCTATCAGGTAGATCCCAACATGTGTCTATCTCAGGCTCTAATTCCAACCCTTTGGATATCACCTGCGGTGTGCCGCAAGGCTCTGTTCTGGGGCCCCTACTCTTCTCAGTGTTCATCAACGATCTTCCTACAGCTTGTAAGGCAGTTTCAATGCACATGTATGTGGATGACACAATCTTATAATACACAGCCCTAGCCTCTCCGACCTTCGACACATACTTCAATCTGACTTTTTGAGACTTGAAAATTGGATTTCCCAAAACAAACTGTTTTTAAACACTGACAAGACTGTAACAATGGTATTTGGGACAAACTTTTTAAAGCTTCCAATGAATGTACTCAGATCAGAACCAACGCTAATACCATCCTAGCCCCTGATACTAGTTTTAAATATTTGGGAATATGATTTGACTCCCATTTAACATTTGGGTTGTACATTGATACCCTGACATCCAAAACCTATGCCAAACTAGGTGTACTTTATAGGAGAAAATCCTTCCTAAGTCTACTGGTCAAAAAGCACATTGCACAGCAGATGCTAATGCCAATTATAGACTATGGGGACAGTATATGGCACCGCACCCCAAACTCACCTTAGAAAACATGATGCCCTCTACAATTCAATATGCCTTTTGTCCTCCAATGCAACTACAACACATATCACTTTGAAATGCTCAAAGAACTAGATTGGTCACCACTTGAGTTTAGGCGCAAAGTTCATCTTTCCTGTCTTGCCTTCAAATACTTTCTTGGTAAGCTACCACATGCAGAATTTATCATCTGAGATCTGACTCAAAAGAATGTTCATGGTCCCAAGGTTCAGCAAAGTATCCGTCCGCTCCTCTTTCTCCTACCATGCACCCCACAACTGGAATAATCTACTGGAGACTCTCACAGCCACCGCCAATCTAAGTTCTTTCAAAACTAAGACTGCGTCCATGCTCCCAAATACCTCTATGAGGATGTCTTTAGAGTGCACTAATGCACATGTCTGTGGGAGGCCTGAAGCGCACAAAAGTAGAGGAGATAGTTTAAACTGTTTTTAGAGTGATGGTCTGGTCACAAGACCTCTGAAGAACCAATCACTGTAAAGCAACATAATTCAACATGGTAAGTGTACTTGTCAGTTATTTTTGAATTTGCTAAAGTCAAGTTGTGCCTTTCTACTGCCTGCGTTGTCAACCCCTGGATCCAGTAACTATCGAACAATTGATTGCTGAGGTGTTTAGTAGAGAATCCATGTGGAATTTGCCCTCTAGAGCTTATCATGACCGAAATGTTCATGATAAGCTATGGAAAGAGATTGCTCAAATATTGTGCATAACAAGTTAGTATATGAATTTTATAATAATTGTTTTATATATATATAATATATATATATATATATATATATATCTATATAATCTATCTATATATATATATAATTATATATTATATATATATATATATATTTTTTCTGATGAGGCGTGATTTTTTTTTATATACCCCAAAGCATTTCTTATATTCTGACATAAAGGTTTTTTTTATATCCCCCATAGCGTATGCAATATCTTGCAGTTATATTTTTAATATACCCTATAGTGTATGCAATATCTTGCAGTAGTGTTTTTTTAATACAGTATACCCCATAGCATATGCAATATCTGGCAATCTTTGGACCAACGTGAGGGTTTGTGTCTTCAACATGATATTTTTAGAAGAGAGCCACACCCTGTCTCCTGGTTTAAAGATGGGCGCCTGGCGGCGATGACGGTCTGACTGTGATTTTAATCTTCCAAAGAATTTACCCTTAGATCTGCTGCTGGAACTCTGGAAGAAAAAGATGAGATAGGAAGATGTGCCGGGTGAAAGCCGTAATTAATAAAGAACAGTGACTCTTGGGTGAATTAGTTTTATAATGAATTATGGGCGAATTCTGCATAAAATGTTCCAAATTTTTTATGATTTTCTGAATATTCATACTAACTGAATTAAATTCAGTGATAAAAGGAACTTTGATCTTTATATCTATGTCTTTACCACTGCATACATGATCCTTACTCTCCCGTTGTACTAGGCGTGACACTCTATTTAAATTATTTACTCTCCTTAGAATGGTCCTACAATATCATAACCTCTTTGAAGACATTTTTCAAAAAAGACCATGGTTTGGACTTCAAAATCAGCCTGAAGACTACAATTGAGTTTCAATCGCATAAACTGACCTAAAGGTATATTGTTGATCCAAGATCTTTTATGATTACTCAATGACAATAGTAGGCTGTTAGTATCTACCTTCTTAAAGAAAGTTTTGGTGTTCACCGGCAAACCTACTCTAGCCTCCAAATTTTAATCCAGATAATTTATTGTGCTTATGTTGGACTCTGAAGTGAAACTTAAATTGTAGTCACGTAGAGTAGATTAGTGATATGTGCTCCAACATTTAGATCCAATTTTGATAAACGATATAAGTCCTTAAGTAAGATGCAGAGGATAGGTACTTGGGCTAGTGAGGTATGTGATCATAATCATAGCATTTCATGTACCAAATATAAGGATATCTCTGTCCCTGAAAGTTAAAGGCTGAGATTTAAGAAAATCAGACCTAAAGCGTCATTGGGAGAGTCCTCAGGTAGGTAAGGAATAGCGTACTCACAATTAGTATTGCCCCAGTCCTGTGAATCTTGATAGGCGTGCAACCAGGAGAATGCAGAGAAATCCAGAGGAAACAACAATCCAACGCACAGCCATGAATAGAGTGGGTCCCACACCAGAAAAACTGATAAAAATATATAATCCTTTATTGATCCATATTTAAAAAAATGGAGGTAAGTACCCTCCTACGTGTTTCAGGCAGTACTCCCTTTATCAAGGAGTAATATGCTTCCCCTATGTCAGCATTTAAATACTCTTAGGGCATCCCCTATTCGCGCCAAAAATTGCCTCAAAACATATCCGCCCATAAGCGCAGTGACGTCATACGCAATGCGTAATGACATCACGCGTCATGACACGCTCCTGCACCGCCCTCCGCCCCTGCTATGGCAACCGGCCCGCGTCCTCCCTATAGCGCAGGAGAAATGGGCCCACCCTCGGGCAGCTCGACCCCGGTCCCCTCCCGCACTGCAAAGCAGTAAAGCAGAGGAGGAACCGGTCTGTCGATGCATGTCCAGGGAGCCCGCCCCCCGCACCACAGGGCAGAAGATGACGTGGGCATATTGACAGCCCGGGGTCAGGATGGGATGCGCGCGTGTCCATGGTGGCATACACATACAGGCAATGATGGCTAGGGGAAGCCCTTACACATTTCCCATAACATAAAACCATATCAGCAAAATAAATAATAACAGTTTACATGACAAAATACTGAAATGAAAAAAATAATAATAAATAAATATATACCTGCCAAAAAAGAAGATATATATATGGTACAATGGAAAACATACCGGTATATCCAAACACCTAAATCGCACCAAAAAGCAAAAAATAACATAAATCTCATATAAAAAGCAAAAATAAATCCAAAAAAATAATAATTAAACATCAAAAAAAGAGGTCTAACGAGGAGATTTATGTCTGGTCCCTGTATGAAACAACAGAGTCTATGTTTCTCCACCCCAATACTTTTTCTTTTAACGCACAGATTGCAATAACCTATTCAATGCGTTATTTTCCACATTGTTATTATGATAATATTACAAATGTATTGAAATATTATACATTTTTAACATTTTAATAATTTTTATATAAAAAAATTTTGATGATTTTTTTGGATTAATTTTAAATAATTTTTGATCCTTTACTAATATTTGATTCCAGGTCATCAAGTCTCATACTGGAAGAATTATGAATTCAATACATAAATTACGCACCAGAAGGGTTTCCCTATACCATTCCCGTACTTTATGGCATTTTTAATCATTATCTGTCCAATTATCATTATTTGCATATATATATATATATATATATATATATATATGTAGACCAAATGTTTATTTTAACCATTAAGTAATAATAATTTATTTTTTATTTCTCCTATTTCTTTTTATTTTTAGAGAATATTGTACATGTTTATAATTTTTGCTATGTTGTTTTTTATAATAATAAATAAAGTATGTTGCTATTCTCCTTTTTGGGGTATAGATTTTAAGGTTATGTATATTATATTGTAAACAGCTGTAACAACATAGCAATGGTTGGCTGATTTTTCCTTTGGCAGCCAATCATCAGTGAGTCGATGGTATATATAGTACCGAATGACATCTTCTGGGTTTCCCTGAAGAAGTAATTTTTTACGAAACGCGTAGGAAGGAGGTGCGCTCTTTAGCGCTGTTCCAGAATTAATTGTGGACATTACAACACTCTAAGTGTAGTGTGTGGATACGGACATTCTTAGGACATAGTCCTTGTGACGTCATCAGATGTTCCCCAAGAGTCTGACACGAGGATCTGAGCATGACCGGCGTTCCGGTGGAAGTAACATCTCTCGATCCATCAGACGAGCAAAGACCAGGACTAAGAGAGACTACAGAGAGCTGCCTGTGAGATTAGGATTTCTGTCTCCCCATTCGGCCTGTGTTTGATACGATCCGGTGTAGAAGAGCTGCTGATGTGGTAACATGTCCCTAACATGTCATGTCTATATACATTTTAATTGATGTACGTGCGATACTTACCTTCTGATAATTTATCACAATATATATTTACTTACTACACTATGAGGTTTTGCGCTGTTTTTTCTTTTATTTTTTTCACTAGTGTTATGGTTTGCGGAGCCATCCCTTGAAAGCAACAGCGGCAGCCTCAAAGCTTATCACTTGAAAGTAACAGGCATGTTTTGGACTTGTTGATTTACACTTACAGCACTGTATAATTTTTATATGTTATGTAAATATTCACTCTAGTAGTTATTTTCACTATATGTATATGTATTGAATCACAAATGTTTTTTCACCCTATCTAGTGCGCGGTTCACATTCACTTTTATTTCACTTTACACAAAACTTCATGGAGTTTTTGTTCACGAACTTAGACCCAGTCTATAAAAAAGTACATAAATAAAATTAACTCCTCCTTCCAAAATAAATTAATACATTTGAGGATAATCCTATGGATTTGCATGGATTTAAAAAAAAAAGAACAAATATGCAAAATTTTGCTTTTTAATCCACAAACCTGCCCATCCTTAGTATATATTCATAAAATATGTATATGCATTCTCTTTTAAGAATATTAAATGGGATGCAAATTGTACTTGCATTTTAACAGTCTATAATTTAAGAAAATCCTTTATTGTTTTTTAATACTACTGTTATATAACGACATAATAATATGAAAAGGACTATTATTCCTATTCTACAATATATTGTTACTGAAACATGTTTAATTATGCACTGAAATACTGTACTGTGAATGCAAATTAACTGTCTGACACTTTAGAACAATGAATTTACATAAAAAGGCAATCTGTATTCACACAATAATCATTTGTTAAAGTTTTGTGACTGGAATAAAAATATAAGCCTCCATGCCTTCTTTATTCTATTATCAAATCCATGACATACCTTTGAAAAAATCAGCAGCTCATATCAGTTAAGTGCTGTTTTTAAATTTAAAAAAAAAAACAGTTTGAAGACATACCGTACAAGCTTCTAATCATGCAGAGCCATGGGAGCTCTGATAAGTTTGAGCCACAGCTCTAAATCTGAGAAAAAGAAAGCTACAGTAAAATAACTTCAATCTTTAGAATTTTTAAAATGACCCTGTCAACACGTATTCATGCTCAGTGATTTTTTCTTTCATGGTATCCACTCTTAAATTACCTACAGAACAGTACTACACAAAGGATAATTTAATCACATAATATAAGAAATAATCTATTAATTTATCATTAATAATTGAATCTTGAGAGGCAAAACGGTCTCCTAAATCTACACTTTTCTCAAAAGGTATTTTTAGGAAAGATTTATCTGCAGACAATATTTGAACAGTAACTCACAATGTCACAATAATTTCTCTAAAACAAAATGATTACTTTCAAATTACTTCTTAGTTTTGTGAAGCTTTTTGTCCAGTCATTTTTGTTCACTGTTGAACCAAAAAGGTCTATTGATAAAAAATGTTTCAAGCCCATCTATCCCCCCCCGAACGCAGATCGGGCACCCTAAGGTGTGCTGGGGTCTGGCTATATGTCTTTGTGTGGTGCATACCTGCTGGCAACAGAAGGGCCTGAGTCTCCTGCGATGATATGGGGGACAACAGGAACAGGTTACTGGGGTGGATGCCTTCATTCTGGTTCAATGGTGCAGCGCCTCCATCTATAGTAAGCCCCAGGAATGCGGGGTGGAATCCTTACCACAGAGATTCACCACAGGGATAAGAGATTTCAGTCTCACACAAGGTTCTCTTTAACAGCAGCAGTCTCTTTATTCTCTTGGGCAGCAGCAGCAGCTGACAGGTACAATTGATGCACAGTCCACTAACTGTTCTCCCTTGTGATGTTCCCTGCCGCCACTCTGGACCAAAGGGCATCCAGACTGGGGCTAGCCCTTCCCTCACCCCCTAAGCAGGGTGAGAGTATTTTGTCCACCTAGAACTAACTATAGCTATATCAGCTCTACTCATGAGCTGATCACTCCTCTAACACACTCTCCTGACTTGTGTCACATCTGACAGAACACACACTAAATAGGAAATGCACTGCTCTTTATGATCTCAGCAGGCACCGCCCCTGTGTCTCTTGATTGGACACAGGTCAGGTGACCTATCTCCACCATTCAGGGCAAGTGCTTGAAGTGGGGGAAACCAATGATAACTCCTGGCAACCTGCCTTTACCAGGGATTATACCAGGAGGAGGATAGAACTATAGCCTCATTTCTTACCAGGGCTACATGTTGTTACCTATAAAGTTCGGAATCTGCAAATCCCAGATTTTCTATTGCTGAATTTCATAATATAAATTGAATTATTTTTGCCACACCACATGCCTCTCTGGGTTTATTTGTGTAGCCCTTTTTGTGAATACCTACACTAAGGAACTACGGTGATGCAATTACCTGCGGCTTCAGGAGCTCTGGGCCTCCGCTATTTGGGAGCCTGGGGTCATACCATTACTTATCACGGTGCAGCGCCTCCACTCGCCCAGGATCCCCATGATAGAGATTATACCCTGAGCAAAAACATAACCATAGCATTGTGCAACAGCAACCTTTTATGTATTAAGCATAGAGAACAACAGAATCACAAAGTATATATATATATCAACATCTCACACATACACCGTGGCTCGGCCACACCGCTCGCGCACACGAGGTTCCGCCAACCTCCTCCTTCACCTCCCTCTCTGCTCTGACCCACCGCCCACACGCATCCGGTTCCTCTATACAGAGTCTCGCACCCGATTGGTCCTCAGCCTCAGCTGACTCTCTCGCAGTTCGGAGTTCAGAGTTCAAACCCCCAAAGTCTCCACAGATTGGTTGCCCTTCGCGCGCTTCTCTCGCGCATGCGCAGCCCAACTTGTACACAGTGACCTTGCTGACAGAAGGAATAATATGGCGCTGCCTTTGTGATTGACAGCGCGGAACCTTTAGATATATATATGCACATCCTTACATTCTCCCCTCTCCAGAATCCAACGTCCCCGCTGGACTACATAACCCACATATATATCTAACTATGTACACAACCCTCTCATTCCTAGATTAGGTTACACATTTCGTTAAACAGTACCATCACAGCTTGCATCCTATGCCGAGCCCACTGCTGAGCCTCATAATGGGGTGCCCCAAATTGATCATATGCCATTCGCATGGGAGGCTGACTGGTTCTTTGACTTCGCCGGGGTTGATTCTCCTCTGTTTCCTCTGCCGAGTATCCAGTCTCAACTGGTGCTTCCCTCTCTACCCTTGAGGGGTTTTCAACATTAGTACAGTCTCTTTGAGGTGTGAAACATGGACTTTGTGGGTCTAGGAACTGACTCGCTGGAGTCAAATAATCAATGTTCGGGCCAAGAGGCTCTTTACCCGTGGCTCCTTCGGGAGATGCCTCCACGGCCGGAAGGCCCCTTTGAGAGGTTCCTTCCATTGGATCCTCAGAGGTGGCAATTTTTACAGTCTCTAAGCCATCCTCTGTGTTTTCAACTTCTCCATCTAGGGCCGTGGCTGGGAATTCCAATTCGTCCGTCCCTACTTGAGGTATGGGAAGCAGATGATTTCTATGCCACACTTTTACGCGGCCTTCAGAATCCTTGATCCGGTACACAGGAAGACCAGGCATCTGTGACTCCACCTCATACACACCCTCCCGCCACCGGTCTGCCAATTTATGCTTCCCAGGGACACCTAAGTTGCGTAAGAGGACCGCATCTCCGGGGTGAATTTCCTTATGACGTAATTTGTGATCGTAGCGCCTTTTATTTCCCGCATTCAGTTGCGCAGTCGTCCGTTCAGCCAATTTATAGGCCAACTGTAAACTGTCCCTTAGCCGCTGTACATATCGAAAATGCGTTCTATTGGATACCCCATCGGTAGATATCCGCAGGCGCACATCCACCGGTAACCGGGCTTCTCTTCCGAACATCAAAAAATACGGGGTATACCCGGTGGACTCATGTCGGGTACAATTATACGCATGTACCAATGCCTCGACGTGTTTACTCCACTCCGTCTTTTGCGGGCTCGTCAAAGTTCCTAACATATCTAACAAAGTGCGATTGAACCGTTCAGGCAAAGCATCCCCTTCGGGGTGGTACGGGGTAGTACGCGACTTGGCAATGTTCAGTAGTGTGAGCAACTCCTGTATCAGTGTACTCTCAAAGTCTCTGCCCTGATCAGAGTGAAGACGATTTGGTAACCCATAGTGAATGAAATATTTCTCCCATAGTACTCGGGCCACCGTTACGGCCTTCTGGTCTTTCGTAGGGAACGCTTGGGCGTACCTAGTGTAGTGGTCAGTGATCACAAGAACATTACTAACTCCCCGATTGTCGGGCTCGATACAGAGAAAATCCATACACACCAAATCCATTGGACCCGAGCTTTTCAAGTGCGCCATAGGAGCCGCCCTGGTGGGCAGTGTCTTTCGTTGTAAACAGCGATTACACCTCCGACAATGTTGCTCCACGGACTCCCTCATTCTCGGCCAATAGAACCTATCCTGTAGTAGCCCAAATGTCTTGTCAATGCCCAGGTGACCATGGTCATCGTGAAGGGCCCGGAGGACTAGGGTTCTCAAACGTTCCGGCAAAAACAGCTGACGCCGATCGGGATGGTTATGATAAGGTATCACCCGATATAACAAACAATTGTCCATTTCGAACTTCCCAAACTCATTTGACAGGAGTTTCACCAAGTCTTTGGGGGCTCGCTTCAGTATAGAAGGGTTATCTTGTTGTACCGCTTGACGGGCTAGCTCCACTATGGGGTCTTGTGTTTGATAATGCACTAGATCCCTCCACGAGATGATATTATCGTCAGTGATATTCATCCCTTCTCGACCCTGATAGGCCCGAGGAATAGCCCGCGAATGACATCCCAACGAGTCAACAACCCGTAATTCCGAGAATGCCACGTGGTCGTCGACTACCGCAGCCACGGAGCAGAGGGCACGAATCCCGGGACCCGGTATCTCTTCCCAAACTTCCTCATCAGGGGTGGATTGAAGGCCAGGTCGACGAGACAGGGCGTCGGCACCTATGTTGGTGGGTCCGGGTTTGTATTTAAGGTTGAACCTGTAATTGGCTAGAGCAGCTAACCAACGATGTCCTGTGGCGTCCAATTTGGCAGACGTATTGATATAGGTCATGGGATTGTTGTCCGTGCGTACTTCGAACTGTACCCCATACAGGTAGTCATGCAGCTTATCTACCACAGCCCATTTTAGCGCCAAGAATTCCAGTTTATGGACCGGGTAATTCTGCTCGCTAGGGGTTAAGCTTCGGCTCGCATAGGCCACCGGACGCAGCCCGGTCTCATACTTCTGATGCAAAACCGCTCCTAATCCGCTAAGGCTAGCATCGACATGTAGGACATATATGATTTGCTTTTTTTGTTAAACATAGGCAGAATTCGCACTTTTCTGCATATGGAGATTAAAACTCTCCAAAAAAGCTACTTTTTAATAATTCGCCAATTTTAAAATTCGTGCTCTCTGCATTAGGCCCCAATGGTTATTCAATACTGAAGTCTCAATTACTCTTATAACTTGCTTTATTCATTCATTCCAGTATTTTAATTCTACATATAGCATCTAACACAAGTCTTATGTTGCACAGCTTGATCAAAATTATTTAATAACAATTACCAGCGTTCATTGGAATTATAATTATGTGAAATTTAACCATAATCTAATTAAATTCTGGTAGCACGAGGTATCCAATATATGCACTTTTGTCCTCTATAATAACACGGTATGTTATTCTTTTATTCCATGCGGGCGTTCGTTTTTTGATAACTTTTATGTTAACCCAATGGATTTAGATTAAGGATGAAATTAATGTGTTTTTTGCTATAATTCCGTAACACCCCCAAAATTTAATGCAATTACATTTACTGGCAAGTATGCATATCAGTAATAAGCCTTTTGCATGTTATTTAATCATTTATATCATTCATGTCAATCCAGTTTTTTATCACTTTAATCCTATTGAATGATTGTTTGTTAGTAATAGTAGTTTTCTGTTGTTCAGTATTAACAACAATTCTTTTAATATGTTTAGTAGCATCAAATTGTCTAGCTATTGCACCAGGAATATAGATAGCACAATGATATATGGAATAAACCAGCTGTGGAGAAAGAAAACGTTTTTTATGGTGAAAGGGACTATTTTAATCACAGGGCAGCTCCATTTGGGTTTAATCCATCCCTGATGAAATCCGCAGAGTCGGAACGAAGAGGTGATCATGCCCCTCTTCGAATGTACCCATGAGTCACATCGCACATCAAGGGATATCTGGCAGTGAACTAACGGTGAAAGGGGCAGCTCCCAGCACCAGCGTGATGAGGCACGGACTTGCCTGTGAAGATTCTTTCCGGTTTCAAGTTGTGAAAAGAAAAGGCTCAGGCGCCGCATGTGGAGATTGAATACTAACAAACACGAAGGATTACTCCCTGGAGACAGCAGCTGACGGCAGCATCCATTTTGGAGCCAATTCGACACCACACACAAAGAAGGACTGAGGAGTCATCAGTTGGTCATGGGCAGGTCCGCATAAACATGCTTTAGTTTATCAGACCAACGTGTAAGTGTGCATTTGTCTCTTGTCCATGGCATATTAAAACTTTGTTTATCTGATTTTCAAGGACAAGGATCGGGCGCTTATTTATCTTTTTCTTCTTAAAAGGTATTCGGAGTTCGGGGGCCCAGAAGAAGCAGCCTGGACCTTTGCAAATCAACTTATCCAGGACACATGGGGACTAGTATTTTTACTATCACGCATTTATGGGGTCATATTAGTGTATTGGGAATTTTTTCATTGCTTATAACATGAACCCATTTTATTTTGCATTTTAGTTAAGTCCCAGTGACATCAGTGTCCATTTACTCCACAATCAGTGGCAATATATGTTTTTATTGCTTTTTTTTCATTTTTATTCTATTTTTATCTGTTATGCACAAACTTTTTTTTTTGCTCTTTGTTTTTTTATTAAATAAGTCATGTTTAGTTTTTCCTGACAGAACATTTAGTTATTTACACAATAATGTCTTTATTGGGCATATCTGCCTGGTTGCAATTACTTGCCACATCTGTCAGGGTGCAGCAAAGTAGTTGTAGTGTGGGTAAGGGCGCTTCCTTGTCTATATTTTATGTCATATATATGGAAGGAAGTGGTGATAATATATAGGTTCAGCGCTGTCCCCCCCAATTTTACACACGGGGAAGCGCCATATTGTCTTTGGCCGCAGGTCACTGTGTTTGTACAAGTGTTGGAACTGGCAGCGCGAGAGAAGGAGAAGCACGCGAAGGGCAACCACTCTGCCGGAGACTTGGGTTTGTTGAATCTGAACTCTGAACTGTGAGAGGAGTAAGTGAGGCTGAGACCAATGGGGTGTGGGACTTGGATAGAGAGAACCGGGTATGGTCGTGGGCGGTGGTCAGAGCAGAGAGGGAGGTGAAGGAGGAGGTTGGGCGGACCTCGTGTGCGTGAGCGGAGGGGGGTCGTGAACCGGGTCCGCTTAGGTGAAAGATAGTACCCGCCGAGGAGGTAGTCCCGTCATCGTATTTTTAGGGTGCTATGTTTTGTAAGACGGGCCATTGTTGTTTAGGGACGTTTCCCCTTTAGTGGAAGCTGCGCCGCCATTTGGATTGATTAAGACGGAACCGCCGCAGAGAAGATGACGGCGAAAGCTGGAACAAACAATAGGACCCTGTGTGGAGTGTGGCGGTCATCGCCAGTGGACGGACAGGTATCATGTCTACAAGTGCACCTACACCGGCCTCAGGCGCCTGATCCCGCCTCCAACTAAACTAATTGGGCCACCTGTTGCGAATATTGGGTACCATACCTATACGGGTTATAAGAATACTCCAGGGAGAGTGCAGAGCCCGGTGTACAGGACATTATCCCTAATAAGGTGCTTGTCGGACGAGCCACGTTTGTGTTTGTAGTGGGTGATGAAACGTTTGATATAATATTTCTGCAAATCTGTCGTTCTTGATAAACATAAAAGGTTGCTGTTTGACAATGCTATTGTTAGGTCTTGTTATGGTATAATCTCTATGCATGGGGGATTTCTGGGCAAGTGGAGGCGCTTGCACCTGATATTGTAAGGGTTATGACCCCAGGGCTCCCAAACAAGCGGAGGCCTCAGAGCTCCTGAAGCCACAGGTATATGCAACACCGTAGTTCTTAGTGTAGGCAGTTCACAAAAAAGGCTACCAATATATATAATATATATATATATATATATTTAGATAGATATATATACTATCTATATTATATAGTGCAGAAAAAGGAGTTCTTCAGTATTAGGTGATACCTTTTTATGTGGCTAACAAGTTATGTCATAGGACAAGCTTTCGAGAGTTCCTCAGGTATATGCAACACCGTAGTTTCCTTAGTTGTAGGCATTTATCACAAAAAGGCACATTTGGAGGTCGCTGCTGAGATCTAGACCTAGGGGTGTATGCCCCCCGCCCATCATTTTTTTAGGTCTCTAGTTGTGCCAACCAACCCCCACATGTCGTGCACTCGCGACGCATGGTGTCGCAATTGGGCCCAGGGCGCGGGATTCCCTTGAACCGTGCCTGTCGCTTTTTGCGTGTGAGTTATGTCCCCTGCCACGATCTCGTTAGGCATCAGTGACCGAGCAGTCTCCGAAAGTCCCGCTCCTGGACATCGCCAGTACAGAAGACCATTTCTATGACCCGAACAGACCTGGCGCCGGGTCCTTCTTTATGCCACTGAACAAGATATATGCCCGACTTGCCCGTATATGCTGATGCCGAGGCCCGGGTGACGCGGCCCCTAGTCCAGGCGGACACCCCTTGCCCCCTGGCACCTCACCCCACGGACGAGAGTAGTATACCAACGCCAGTTGGCGCCGCACGGGAGGCCCCGACACTCCTCCTGACCGTGGCCTGCCCCCCTCGCTGGCCAGCAAGCCCTGAGCCTAGGCTCCTCATCATCCCCGTCCGGCGGTGCGGCTAGGCCTCAACCGACCTTAGCCTATACAAGATTGGACGTTACCCCAGTCGGGGATAGTTACCGGGAGACACCTCTTTTCCCTGCCAGAGCCGCGTTATCCACAAACCACCCATGCTCCAGTACAAGAAGTTTAAAGGCCTTCTCCGGTGAGAACACCACGCCCCAAGGGGAAGTAGGGATAGAGGACTGGTTGGATCATACGAACAGTACTTGCCTGAATGGACCTGAATGGACGGCCGGTCCGCAGACAGCGCACTCGTCGAGTGACTTACGGCCCCCCCGCGTTCACCCATGGGTGCACTACTCTAAAACGATGACAACCCGGAAGCTGATCGGCAGATCTCATCTACTGCTCCCCAAGGCGTATGAGCTCCCGTGGACACGTTACACTTTGATGTCAAATTTCATGCGTTAGCCCAGAAGGAGGGAAATGGTTTCGATTTTCTCAGGCGACTACACTGGATCTCTGGAATATGTGAGAAAGGCGTGTTGCCAAGGAGAAGCGCAACGGAATACGTACCACTCAGGTTGGGGGCTCCTACCCTACAAAACCGGTCGGGGCGGGTCAGTACTGCTATAACGCCGGACAACCCTGTCGTTTCACGACTTAATGGATCGATCCAAGCGCACGAATGGTGTTGTTAGGGCGTGACCTTAGACACCGGGAAGAAGCCCACCGCCTGGGAGTACAGAAGGGGAAGACAAAAAGTGGACCCAACCCGACGTCCCGAACCTGGGGATCCGACCCGAGGATGTCCTCTACCCCACTGACACAACCAGACCTCGTCCCAGACCTGGGCGAAGTTACCCAACCCAGGAGAGACGAGTTACCTCAGCCAACATGCAGTGTTTACGCATGTGGAAAGATGGACATTTACGGGCCCGACTGCCCCACATCGCAGGGGACGTCATCCCACCGGCACATCAATGCCGTGCCAACCCCTGGAGGATGAAAAGGTTGCCGCCCTGCAAGCCCCCGAATTGGCCCGCCTCCATCAGTTCGAGTAGTATTCGAGGCATCACGCCGCCGCAATTGTTGATAGGAGTATCTCCAAGTGACCATCGTATAACCGGCCCTTCTACGTACCAACACTACACAACTACCGTTGCTTCTGCGGGATGCTTGCGACTACGGGATTGAGTCATGAGATTACCCCATAGAGGGAGTAGTAAAGTGCAGTTAGATATTCTCCAGCTGAATACTCGGTAACAGCCACCCCCATGGAAGTGAGGAGGCCTTAGTGTGCCCCGAACCTCAGTGACCACCCTGGCCCCAATCATCTTGGGGACCAACGCGACATTGTGGGCGCGCGGTTATTCCGTCCAGTTTTTGCAAGAAGCGGGAGAAGCCCCACGTTCCCTTAGCGGCACTGTCCGCCCCAAGGGTGCTGCGTGAATCAATTGACAGAGGAAGAATATGGCGTCCTTTACAGCCAAGAAGGGGGCGTGACCAATTCTCCCCGACGGGAAGGACGAATGATGGTCGCCGCTTGCCATTACCCCCGACCCGACGGTTGGGATCAACTCATTCACCGTGGAAGCGTGGCCAAGGAAGAACAAGGGTTGTGGGTATACAAAGTACGCCTCTTTCAAGGAATGGCCCGGGAGATTCCCGAGTGCGACCTGGGTGTACGTGCGAATATATCCCCGTACCCATGACTATTGACCGGCGGCAGACGCTGGGAAGGATCTACCCCGTGAACTCCCAGGAGAAGGTTCGACGAGGACCATCTAGGTGCTCACCACTACCTTACTCGATTCAGTGATGGAATTTGGACTTCGGCGATCGCCACGCCCGGATGAATGAGCGAAGAGATGCAGACGAGTACAACACCGAGGAGTGTGTTCTCCCACGTGATATGGATTGGGGTTGCAGTCGCAGTGCCACCATACCAATCCGAATGAGCGAGCCTACCCCCTTCGGGAGCGCTCCCCGCCGGTTGCCCCCAGGGATTTTAGAAGTGAGGAGATACTCGCGAGATGAAACGCGTGGCATGTGCAGGAATCTCGGACGCCCTTACGCCTCACCACATCGTGGTATGTCCGCAGAAGAAAACGGGACGGTCCGTCTATGCTATGGATTTTCTCTGTATCGAGCCCGACAGTCGGGGTTAGTAATGTTCTTGTGATCACTGAACCACTACACTAGGTACGCCCAAGCGTTCCCATACGAAAGACCAGAAGGCCGTAACGGTGGCCCGAGAACTATGGGAGAAACTATTTCATTCACTATGGGTTACCAAATCGTCTTCACTCTCGATCAGGGCAGGACTTTGAGAGTACACTGATACGGGAGTTGCTCAACTACTGAACATTGCCAAGTCGCGTACTACCCCGTACCACACCCGAAGGGATGCTTTGCCTGAACGTTCAATCGCACTTTGTTAGATATGTGGAACCTTTGACGAGCCCCCAAAGAGGAGAGAGAGTAAAACACGTCGACGCATCTGGTTACATGCGTATAATTGTACCCGCATGAGTCCACCGGTATACCCGTATTTTTGATGTTTCGGAAGAGGAAGCCCGTATACCGGTGGATGTGCGCCTGACGGATATCTACCGATGGGGTATCCAATAGGACGCATTTTCCGATACACGAAAACACAGCGGCTAGGGTACTTTACAGTGGCCTATAATTGGCTGACCGGACAAACGCGCAATTGAATGCGGGAAAAAAGTGCGCTACGATCACAAAGTACGTCACAAGGAATTCACCCCGAGTATTGCGGTCCTCTTACGCAACTTAGGTGTTCCTGGGAAGCATAAATTGGCAGACCGGTGGCGGGAGGGGGTGTATGAGGGAGGTCACAGATGCCTGGTCTTCCTGTGTACCGGATCAAGGATTCTGAAGGCCGCGTAAAAGTGTGGCTAGGAATCATCTGCTTCCCATACCTCAAGTAGGGAACGGACGAATTGGAAGTCCCAGCCAGCCCATAGATGGAGAAGTTGAACCACAAGAGGATGGCCCAGAGAACTGTAAAAATTGCACCATCTGAGGATCCAATGGAAGGAACCTCTCAAAGGGGCCTTCCGGCCGTGGAGGCATCTCCCGAAGCCACGGTGTAAAGAAGCCTCTGGCCCGAACATTGACCATATTTGACTCAGCGAGTCAGTCCTAGACCCACAAAGTCCATGTTTCACACCCCAAAGAGCTGTATAATGCTAAAACACCCTCAAGGGTAAGATGGAAACCAGTTGAGACTGGACACTTGAAGAGGAAGCAGAGGAGAATCAACCCCGGCGAAGTCAAGAACCAGTCAGCCTCCCATGCGAATGGCATATGATCAATTGGGGCACCCCATATGAGGCTAGCAGTGGGCTCGGCATAGGATGCAAGCTGAGGTACTGTTTTTAACAACATGTGTAACCTAATCTAGGAATGAGAGGTGTGTAACAGTGTATATATATAGTGGTTTTATGATCCAGCGGGGCCGTGGATTCTGGAGAGGGGAGATGTAAGGATGTGCATATATATACTAAGGTTCCCGCTTGTCATCCAAGGCTGCCATATGTCCTTGCCATGCAAGGTCACTTGTACAAGTTGAACTGCGCATGGCGGAGAGAAGAAGCGCGGCGAAAGGGCAACCAGTGAGAGACTTGGGGTTTAGAACTCTGAACTCGAACTGTGAGAGAGTCAGCTGAGGCTGAGGACCAATGGGTGTGAGAGACTCTGATAGAGGAAGATGCGTGTGGGCGGTGGGTCAGAGCAGAGGGAGGTGAAGGAGGAGGTTGGCGGAACCTCGTTGTGCGGCGAGCGGAGGGTCAGTGACCTGTCCGCTTAGTTGAAAGGTAGTTCCCCCGCCCGAGGAGTATTCCCCTGTCATCGTAGGGTGGACTGTTTTGTAAGGACGGCCTAGTTGTTAGGGATCGTTTCCCTAGTGAGTCGGAGTGCGGATAGCTGCGGAGCTGCGGAGTCTGCGGAGTGCGCGCCATCTTGGATTGGATACAGACGGCGCCGCAGAGGATACGGCGAAAGGCTGGACAACCTAAACAAAATAGGCCCGGTCGTGGAGTGTGCGGTCTCGACAGTGACCGGAAGGTATCATTGTCTACAAGTGCACCTACACGGTCATCAGGCGCTGATACCGCCTCCCCCTAACTAATTGGGCCAACCTTTGCAGATAATATAGGGTACCATACCTATACGGGGTATAAGACAACAAAACCACCAAAAAAAACAAACCAAAATACAAGACAAGTGGAGAAAAAACATGGACCCAAGACCCCAGGCAATAATACAAGGGACCCAACAAAGAACAAAAGAAAGAACAACGAGAAACAAACAAACACACACCATAAAAGCACAAGAAGAACGGGGAACAAGACAGCGAGAAGAGAACCCAACTACCCCTACACAAAGGGTACACCCAGGCAAAAGCCACCAAGGGAACAGAAGCACAGAGCAAAACAAGAGAGGGCCAAACAGAAAGGACACACCAAAACACAGGTGAACAGTACAGGGACAAGGACACAAAGACCAAGAACCCAAGGGGGGAACACAACAAAGAAAAGCAAAGAAGAAAAGAAAAGAAAAAAGCCCCACACAAACAAAAAAAGCACACACAGAAGCCCAACGAAAGGACAACACCGAATAACAAAAAACCAGAAACCACAGAACAAGGCAAGGAACCCAGCAACCACCCCCAGAGAGGCCCAACAGCAAAGACAGGGCGGCAAACAAAACAACCCCCCAAACGGTGGGGACAGGGACAAAAACCCCCAAGAAGCATCCAAACCCCAACCACCAGACCAAAAATGGCCACAAGCACCACACACCGCCCACCCCACCGGGCCAGGAACCCACAATCCAACCACAAGCAACAGGGAACCCAAAACAGAACAAGCACGCCCCAGGACACACCAAACCACCAAAGCGGAACCAAACCCCACACACACCCCCAGGACCACCAGCCAACAGGATCAGGCAAAGCACAGAACAGCACCCAACCACCCAAAGAAACAAGGCAACACCACCAAAAGGCAAGCCAAGCACAGAAAGGGGCCAGATAGAAAGGAAGCAAACAAAAGAACCACAACCCCACACACACCACAGCATATCACTATTAGGGTGAATGAAAGAACACAAGATCATAAAGGAAAGCAGACAAAAGCACCAAGGACACAGTGAGGCAGGCACCCAAAACATGCAGAAAAGACACCCATATGATGGGCGAACATTACGCCCAACAACACCCCAGCCAAAAGGAACAAAATAAGGAGACAAAGGGACACCAAAAAACCCACCCAGCCCCGAGAAAACAACAAAAAAGCAAACAACAGGAGGGACAAAAACCCCCCCACATCCCACCCAAAAAGCAAGGGAAGAACCCAAGATCCAAATCCGCCAAACAGAACATAATTAAAACAAATAGTTAGAGAAATTCCACACCCACAACCACCCCCACCAATAAGTCCAACATCCACCAACCAAGAATAAAACCATCAATCACCACCCACCAAACCAACCCAAACCCAAATTACTCACTAGGGAGAGTGGCGAGACAACAGGTGTACAGGACATTATCCCTAATAAGGTGTGGCGAGACACGTTGTGTGTGTGAAACGTTGATATAATATATATATTCTGCCAAATCTGTCGTTCCTATGCATTAATACATAAAAGGTTGCTGTTGCTACAATGCTATTGTTATGTCTTGCTAGGTTAATCTCTATCATGGGGATCCTGGCCAGTGGAGGCGCTGCACAGTGATAGTAAGGGTATGACCCAGGCTCCCAAACAGCGGAGGCTCAGAGCTCCTGAATGCCACAGGTATATTGCAAACACCGTAGTTCCTTAGTGTAAGGCGTTCACAAAAAGGGCTACATATATATATATATATATTATAGATATATATATATATATATATTATATATCTATATATAGTGCAGATAAATGAGTTCTTCAGTATAGGTGCTATTTTTTATTGGACTAATCCAATTTATGTCAAGGACAAGATTCGAGAGTTCTCCTATCTTTTCAGGTCAGCATACTGATTACATAGGAATCAATGCTAAAAACAGTGTAGAGAAAAAAAAACAAAAAAAAACCAACAGTATTTACTGTAGATAAGGTCGGGTGTAAGGTTGAAGCCAGGGGACAGTGTCAAAGAAGGTGGGGAGGGAAGGGCTGCTGGGGCGGGGGCGAGGGGAGAGAAAGTGTGGATAAGAATAGAGGCAAGCAGGCTAATTACAGACAATTTTGGTAGGGGTGTGAGAAAACCCATGCAACATTAAGTCTTTGGATTTTGGTTCAAAGAGTTATCTTCTGAGCCTCAAATGTTACCGTTCTTGGGTGCTTTTAAAATTCCATTGAGGATGTGATTTTTAAATATTTATGGAATGATTGGTTGTGAGAAGTGATGTCCACAGTTGAGCAAGTATGTCCTTCTCGTGATGGAGTATAGAGTGTCTGTGCATATTCATTCTTCCTTGGAATTTTGGCTTGGTTCCTGAAGCAGAAAAAGGCATCTACACACACTGACCGAATCCGTTTTCAGACAGAAGGGATACAAACCAAAGATATTTCCAAAACTATTACATCTGAACTAAAAGCCCCACGAGAACACCTGCCTACATACGACAGAAAGAACCTACCACACGCCATACCACTAGTGACCACATCCACACCCCTTACCCTAGAGGGATACGAAAAATAAATCCAAAGATCGCAAACCCATGCTGCCAGAGGGATTGACCGACATTAAAAGAATCTTTCCCAAACCTCCATTCTTGCATTCCGGAAAACCACCAAACCTCAAACAGAAATTAGTAGCAGGAAAGAAAACTTCACAAACAGATTTTAAAGACATGAAATAACGGCACACAAACGTGCAGCAAACACAACGCTTGCAAAACTCTGCAAAAACAGTATTTGCCAGGATCCCACAGCCAGTAAACCAACCAAGAACATTCAAATGTTAAAAGGATCATACAGTGCACATCCACGAAATAGTGTATATGATTCCCTGCAAACAAATGTGACAAGGTGCTACATTGGGGAAACCAGCCAAAAATACAAGGAAGAAATGAATATGGCACAGGAACTCTATACTCCATCAGAAGAAGGAAGATACTGCTCACCTGTGTGGGGACATCACTTCTCAAAAACCAGATCTTCCAGTAAATATTTTAAAAATCAAACTCCTCACATGGAATGTTTAAAAGCACCCAAGACGGAAAAAAATTTGAGCTCAGAATGATAAGATCTTTGACACCAAAACCAAAGGACTTAATGGGACTGGCGGGGTTTCTAACCTACCAAAAATTGTCTGTAATTATCCTGCTTGCATCTATCTTATCACACTTCTCTCCCCCCCCAGCACTCCTTCCCTCCACACCGTTCTTGACACGTCCCCTGGCTTCAAACAACAATTAACACCAAGAACCTTATCTTATTAACAGTAAATATCTGTTTTGTTTTTTTCTCTACACTGTTTTTTAGCATGATTCCATGTAAATCAGTATTGGACCTGAAGAAGAGGGAGAACTCGCGAAAGCTTGTCTATGACATTAAATGTTAGTCCAAATAAAAAAGGTATCCCAAACTGAAGAACACATTTATTCTGCACATCGATATGGACTAACAACCGGCTACTTCTGCTTTCTAGATATTATATATAATACATATATAATATATATATATATATATATAATATTATATATATATATATATATATATAGATGATAGATATAGATAAGGGTAGCCCGTGTTGGGAAACACCTGAACTAAGGGACTACGGTTTGCATAATACCTGTGGCTCAGGCGCTCTGAGCCTACGCATATTATTGGGAGCCTGGGGTTTTATCCCCTTATCACTGTGGTGCGCGCCTTCCACTCACCAGGATTCCCCATGATGAGTTATACCCTGAGGCAAAGAACTAACAAACAGCAGTATGCAACAGCAACCGTTTTATATCCACACATGACTAACAAATGATATGCAGACTTATATATAACATTTACATACACACACAAACGTGCGCTCGGCCACAACCCTTTATTGGATAGTGTCCGTGACACTAAGAAGCCTGCCCACTCTCCTTAGGAGTATGTCTCATAACCAGTAAAAGTATGGTACCAATGCATTCTATCAGGAAACCCAATTAGTTAGTGGGAGGCGGGATCAGCGCCTGGGACCGGTGTAGGTGCACGGAGATAGGATACATTCCGGTCAATACGATGGACTGAACACTCCACAGGGGCCCTGGTGTATCCAGGCCTGCGCCGTCTCTCCCTCTGCAGCCACCGGCAGAGATGGGAAAATCCAAGAAGATGCTGGCCGCAAGCTTGCAGCTCCGATAGACCCTATAAAGGGGAACGTCCTGACGACTATGCGGCGTCCTTACAAAATACAGCACCCTAGATGGCAGGGAAAAGCTCATGGGATGTGGGCATAACCTACCTAAGGCAGCCGGGTCACTGACCTCTGCTCTCGCACACGAGGTTTCCGCCAACCTCCTACTTCCACCTCCATCGCTGCTCTGACCACCGCCCAAACGCATACGGTTCCTGCATTTACACAGTCTCGCATCCCATTGGTCACTAGCCAATCAGCTGACTTTCACAGTAACCGAGTCATAGTTCAACCCCCTCCAAGTCTGTCACTTATATTGACCCTTCGCGCGCTCCCTCGCGCATTGCGCAGCCCCAAAGGGTACGCAGTAACTCGACTGGCAAACAGGGACAATATGGCGCTGCTCATGTTTAATTGACAGAGCGAGGGGAAACCTTTAACTATATAGCACCGCATTACATTCTCCCATCCTCCAGAATCCAGNNNTCCAACGTCCCCGCTGGACTACATAAACCACATATATATCTAACTATGTACACAACCCTCTCACTCCTAGATTAGGTTACACATTTCGTTAAACAGTACCATCACAGCTTGCATCCTATGCCGAGCCCACTGCTGAGCCTCATAATGGGGTGCCCCAAATTGATCATATGCCATTCGCATGGGAGGCTGACTGGTTCTTTGACTTCGCCGGGGTTGATTCTCCTCTGTTTCCTCTGCAGACTATCCAGTCTCAACTGGTGCTTCCCTCTCTACTCTTGAGGAGTTTCCAACATTAGTACAGTCTCTTTGAGGTGTGAAACAGGGACTTTGTGGGTCTAGGAACTGACTCGCTGGAGTCAAATAATCAATGTTCGGGCCAAGAGGCTCTTTACCCGTGGCTCCTTCGGGAGATGCCTCCACGGCCGGAAGGCCCCTTTGAGAGGTTCCTTCCATTGGATCCTCGGAGGTGGCAATTTTTACAGTCTCTAAGCCATCCTCTGTGTGTTCAACTTCTCCATCTAGGGCCGTGGCTGGGACTTCCAATTCGTCCGTCCCTACTTGAGGTATGGGAAGCAGATGATTCCTATGCCACACTTTTACGCGGCCTTCAGAATCCTTGATCCGGTACACAGGAAGACCAGGCATCTGTGACTCCACCTCATACACACCCTCCCGCCACCGGTCTGCCAATTTATGCTTCCCAGGAACACCTAAGTTGCGTAAGAGGACCGCATCTCCGGGGTGATTTTCCTTATGACGTACTTTGTGATCGTAGCGCCTTTTATTTCCCGCATTCAGTTGCGCAGTCGTCCGTTCAGCCAATTTATAGGCCAACTGTAAACTGTCCCTTAGTCGCTGGACATATCGGAAATGCGTCCTATTGGATACCCATCGGTAGATATCCGCAGGCGCACATCCACCGGTAACCGGGCTTCTCTTCCGAACATCAAAAAATACGGGGTATACCCAGTGGACTCATGTCGGGTACAATTATACGCATGTACCAATGCCTCGACGTGTTTACTCCACTCCGTCTTTTGCGGGCTCGTCAAAGTTCCTAACATATCTAACAAAGTGCGATTGAACCGTTCAGGCAAAGCATCCCCTTCGGGGTGGTACGGGGTATTACGCGACTTGGCAATGTTCAGTAGTGTGAGCAACTCCCGTATCAGTGTACTCTCAAAGTCTCTGCCCTGATCAGAGTGAAGACGATTCGGTAACCCATAGTGAATGAAATATTTCTCCCATAGTACTCGGGCCACCGTTACGGCCTTCTGGTCTTTCGTAGGGAACGCTTGGGCGTACCTAGTGTAGTGGTCAGTGATCACTAGAACATTACTAACTCCCCGATTGTCGGGCTCGATACAGAGAAAATCCATACATAGACGGACCGTCCCGTTCTTCTTGCGGACTACCACAATGGGTGAGGCGTAAGGGCTCCGAGATTCCTGCACGATGCCAGCCGTTTTCATCTCGTCGAGTAATCCCCTCACTTCGTCAACATCCCTGGGGGCAAGCCGGCGGGAGCGCTCCCGGAAGGGGGTAGCGTCGCTCATTCGGATGGTATGGTGGGCGCTGCAACTGCAACCCACGTCCATATCACCAGTGGAGAACACACTCCTTCGGTCGTGTAGCTCGTTCTGCAGCCTCTTCCTCCATACATCCGGGAGTGGCGAGTCGCCGAAGTCAAATTCCAACACTGACTCGACGGTAGTAGGTGGGCACCTAGATGGTCCCGTCGAAACCTTCTCCTCGGGAGTTACAGGGTATATCCTTCCCAGCGTCTGCCGCCTGTCGATAGTCATGGGGTACGGGGATATATTCTGCACGTACACCCAGGTGCGCCTCGGAATCTTCCCGGGCCATTCCTTGACAGAGGCTAGTACTTTGTATCCCAAACGTTGTTCGTCCTGGGCCACACTTTCCACGGTAAAGAGTTGATCCTCCAACCGTCGTCGGGGGTAGTGGCAAGCGGCGACCATCATTCGTCCTTCCCCCGGGGGAATTTGAGTCAGTCCCCATTCTTGACTGTAAAGGACGCCATACTCTTCTTCAGCCGCAATTCTACCGCAGACCTCTTGGAGGGCGGGACAGGCCGCTAAGGCCAGCAGTGGGGCTTCTCCCGCTTCTTGCAAAAACTGGCGGAACACCGCGCGCATAATGTCAGCGTTGGTCCCCAAGATGATTGGGGTGCTGGGGTGGTCCTGAGGTTCGGGGCACACTAAGGCCTCCACTTCCATGGGGTGATGTTTACCAGTATTCAGCTGGAGAATATCTAACTGCACCTTTACTACTCCGTCTATGGGGTAATCTTCATGACTCAATCCCCGTAGTCGCAGGGCATCCGCAGATAACAACGGTAGTCGGTGGAGATGTTGGTCGTAGAAGGGCCGGTATACGATGGTTACTTGAGAACCCGTATCCAACAATGCGGCGGCGTAGATGCCTTCGATAACTACGCGAACAATGGAGGCAGGGCCAATTCGGGGGCTCTGAGAGGGCGGTGACGCCTTTTCATCCTCCAGGGGTTGGCACGGCATTGATTGCGCCGGTCGGAACGACGTCCTCCGCGAGGTGGGGCAGTGGGCCCGTAAATGTCCCATCTTTCCACATGCGTAACACTGCATTTGGCTGAGGTAAGCCTCGTCTCTCCTGGTTGGGGGACTTCGCCCCGTCGGGGGACGAGGTCTGGGTGTCACTGGGGTAGGGACATCCTCGGAATCGGGATCCCCAGGTTCGGGCACGTCGGGCTTTGGGTCCACTTTCTTGGCTTCTTTACCCCCGGGCGGTGGCTTCTTCCCGGTGGCTAAGTCACGCCCTAACAACACCATCTCGTGCGCTTGGACCCGATCCATTAAGTCGTGAAACGACAGGGCTTGTCCGGGCGTTATGCAGCTACTGACCCGCACCGACACGGGGTGTAGGGGTAGGAGGCCCCTCAGCAACTGAGTGGTACGTATTCCGTTGGCTTCTTTCCTTGGCAACACGCCTTTCCTCACCATATTCCAGAGATCCAGGTGTAGTCGCCTGAGAAAATCGGATACCATTTCCCCTTCCTTCTGGGCTAACGCATGAAATTTTGACATCAAAGTGTACATGTCCACCGGAGCTCCATACGCCTTGGTTAGGCAGTAGATGAGATCTGCTGCATCAGCTTCCGGGTTGTCATCACGGTAGTAGTGCACCATGTGGGACGCGGGGGGCCGTAAGCACTCGACGATGCGCTGTCTGCGGACCGCGTCCATGCAGGTCCATTCAGGCAGTACCTGTTCGGTATGATCCAACCAGTCCTCTATCCCTACTTCCCCTTGGGGCGTGGGTTTCTCACCGGAGAAGGCCTTTAACTTCCTGTACTGGAGCGACTGGGTGGTATTGTGGATAGCGGCGGCTAGGGCGGGAAAAGAGGTGTCTCCCGGTAAGCTATCCCCGACGGCGGGGTGAGCGTCCAATCTTGATAGGCTAAGTCGGTTGAGGCCAGCCCGCAGGCCGGACGGGGTAGATGAGGAGCCTAGGCTCAGGGCTGCGGGCCAGCGAGGGTGCAGGCCACGGTCAGGAGAGTGGTCGGGGCCTCCCGTCGCGGCGCCAACGGCGGGGGTATACTCTCTCCGGGGGGTGGACGTGGCCAGGGGCGCAGGGGTGTCCGCCTGGACTAGGGGGCAGCGCACCCCCGGGGCCTCGGGCAACAGCAGTATACGGGGCAAGGCCTCGGGGCATATATCTTGTTCAGTGGCATACAAGATCGGGCGCCAGGTCTGGTCGTGGTCATAGAAATGGTCTTGTACTTGGGCATTGTCCAGGAGCGGGAGCTTTCGGACCTGCTCGGTCACTGTGCCTAACGAGATCGTGGCGGGGACATGGCCCAGCGCGAAAACACGGTTCAAGGGAATCCCGCGCCGTTGGGCCCACTTGCGCACCTCGAGCGCCGAGGGCACCGACATGATGTGGGTTGGTTGCACAATAGAGACAAACAAAAATGAGGGGGCACCCCAGGTCTAAGCTCTCAGCAGCGCCTCCAAATGTAGCCCTTTTTGTGAATACCTACACTAAGGAACTACGGTGATGCAATTACCTGCGGCTTCAGGAGCTCTGGGCCTCCGCTATTTGGGAGCCTGGGGTCATACCATTACTTATCACGGTGCAGCGCCTCCACTCGCCCAGGATCCCCATGATAGAGATTATACCCTGAGCAAGAACATAACCATAGCATTGTGCAACAGCAACCTTTTATGTATTAAGCATAGAGAACAACAGAATCACAGGAGCTAATATATATATATATCAACATCTCACACATACACCGTGGCTCGGCCACACCTTATTGGGGATAATGTCCTGTACACAGGTGGCTCTGCCACTCTCCCTAGGAGTATGTCTTATAACCAGTATAGGTATGGTACCATAGGATTTGCACGGGTGGCCCAATTAGTTAGTGGGAGGCGGGATCAGCGCCTGGTGACCGGTGTAGGTGCACTTGTAGACAATGATACCTTCCGGTCACTGCGATGACCGACACACTCCACGCAGGGTCCTAGCGTTGCTCCAGCCTTTCGCCGTCACTCCTTGCTGCAGCGCCGTCTGTATCCAATCCAAGATGGCGGCCGCAGCTCCGCAGCTCCGCAACTAAACCACACTAATGGGAAATGTCCCTACCAACTAGGGCCGTCCTTACAAAACAGCACCCTACAATGACAGGGGAATACTCCTCGGGCCGGGGGAATACCTTTCACCTAAGCGGACGGGTCACTGACCCTCCGCTCGCGCACACGAGGTTCCGCCAACCTCCTCCTTCACCTCCCTCTCTGCTCTGACCCACCACCCACACGCATCCGGTTCCTCTATACAGAGTCTCGCACCCGATTGGTCCTCAGCCTCAGCTGACTTCTCGCAGTTCGGAGTTCAGAGTTCAAACCCCCAAAGTCTCCACAGATGGTTGCCCTTCGCGCGCTTCTCTCGCGCATGCGCAGCCAACTTGTACACAGTGACCGTTGCTGACAGAAGGAATAATATGGCGCTGCCTTTGTGATTGACAGCGCGGAACCTTTAGATATATATGCACATCCTTACATTTGCATAACCTGTTACAGAATTATGTGAGGGTTAGGAACCCTTTCCACCCATATCCCCAGAGAAGTGAGGTGTTTGATGAGTCCATACTAACACACCAACTGTATAGCATGTGTTGTGTGTCCGCCAGCAAACAGGATACAGGGCTATAGCCAATCACATGAGATAACTGTTGACAGATAGTCAACAACATCTTTGTGACAGTCTGTTAATCTTACAAATCACCACAACTACTGTATATGCTGCAATAGGCCATTGAGGTCATATTCCTCCCCTCAGATTTTTCCATGTGATCCTTTTCAAAATGTGTCAAGTGGCTTCTTTACTCCATTACAGGAAACACCCTCCTCACAACATCCGTTGCAAGGTGTCAGGCTCTGCAAGTTATAGAGCAACAAAAAGTTCATGTTGTTTTTTACCCTTTTGTTATTTTGTTAATGTTTAAGATAAATTATTATTTTAGTTAACAAATTGACACTAGCTACCAGTGTGAAGAAAAACTGCAGCTAAAAATATGTTGACTGTGCATAACTTTGTTGTTCTCCATGTATTATTTATACTTTGAGATGTTGACTTACAACCAAACATGTTTGTAATTTATTGTTCCAAACTTGTCTCCCACCTTGTATTTACCTTAGCTTCACCAGCTGGGACTTTTAGATGCTCCTCCAGATCTGGCTATATGTTCCCAGTTGTGAAGAATACAATAGGAAATAAGTATATCAATCACTTTATCAGAACTACATTGTAGCACCCCACCATATCACAATCCAAATGTTCACTCTAATACAGAATGTGTAGACTTGTTCCTCATTATACATCATTTAAAATGGAGTCCGATTATTATCAAGGTATTAGAAAGTCAAGCTCTGGCCCCCATTTCTTGGATTACCTGAGAACAAGAAATAAATAACTCAATGTATTAGTTATTCCAAGTAAACATTATTTTCCCACCCACCTCCATATCTCCCCACACAAAATGGTGTGCAACTGAGGAGTGATGCAGAATATATAGTAGGTATTGGGTTCATGGCCTGAAAAGCAAACACATTCAGTTTTTTTTTGTAGCATCACGTAACACCTGAACATTAATGGAATGAAAATGTTTCAAGAATTCCTTGTGCCATATTGGTACTGCATATATATTTTAAACACAGCTGTTTCTTAAATAGACTATTAAGGAATAAACATGCCATTGGGCAGGCCTCTGTTCACAGATAAATTAAATTAAATGTATAAACTCATTGCAATTGTGCACAATTCTTTTCATTGGAGGGCATGAATGTTGACATGCTGGAAACGAGAAAACATTCTACTGCCTTACTGTGATGAGAAACACAAATCAGACTTTTTTTTAAAATTCTCTTATTCACTTATCTAAACACATACTGTACCAGTTGAAAACAACTTTAGGCAGCACACATCTTTATGAGGGAAAGACTGTGAGTTTTCAAGAAAATCACTATGAACTGACTTTTTTTGTTGTTGTGACCAATTTAAATTTACAGAATAATCCATTGATTATATAAAATGTTGGCAACACCAAAGTGCCTGCAGGGCTCTAATTTAATTACCAATTATGTTTCAAGCAGTTACTGATGCTATACAAGATGGCAAATGTATTTCAATCTAAATGTCCTGGAACAGTTGTCTTACCTAAAACAGTGGCCTAATGTTTCACTGTTCTCAAATTACCATAATGTGATAGCCTACATTAACTGAACCATTAAATGACTGGGGACATAATTACTAAAACTTCAGAGAACAAGAGACAAAGCAATTTCACAAATAATTTACTATAATCATTCACACCACTAACTAAAGGTATTTACTATAAATTACTTGTGTTTATACTGTTTGGCATGATATGTTTAACATACATAAAATAACATATTTGTCAATAAGTAAATTGTATCACAAAGATCAAGAGATCTACTGTGGGTTGATAAGTATCTGTGTTTATTGTAATTATTTAATTTACTGTATAATGTCTATTTATTTATTTTTGTTCATGTCTAAAGGTCACAGGCCATATTAAAATGAAAATTAAATCATGAAACCCTGGAGGTAGACTGTCATGGCCAGGGTGATACAATATGGATAAAGAAAAACAAAAAGCCTCAGTGCTACATCCAATATGACAAATCCTACAGTTAAATAGTTATCTGTTTTTTTTTAATTATAAGTGAGGGTCATTTAGTTAAATTCTTTAGCCAAAGCATTTTATGCTTTCAAAACAAGCCAAGGTAACCCCTCTTTGCAAGTCCTAACACAACTGTACACTTTTTGACACATATATACTGTATGGTGTGGTGGGTTTGAGTTCTGAGCATTTAGGATCTGTGTGTTCTTGTAAAATTTCTATTGGTAAACAATTTGTAGGTTTGTGACCTCTCCTCCCTAGTTTGAAGATAATTTATACCATCATTAAATTAGCAGTTCTCGCTTAGTGTTAGGACATGTAAAAGAGGGAATACTTTGGTGGATTGCAAGCTTTCAAATGCTGTGGACAAAGAATTTAACTAAATGGCCCGCACTTATAAAGAAAAACAGATACGTATTTAACTATTTGATTTGTCATATTTAATGTACAGTAGTACTGCGTATTACAGACACTGAGTGTCTTTGTTATTTTACATGAGGTCACAATCTCAGTTGCACTCCTTTTTGACACAAATATATATTGTGTGGTGGGTTTGGGTTCTGAGCATACAGGGGCTGTGTGTGTGTGATACAAGATGGACCCTTTAAACTTTATCTCAATCAAATGATGTTGTAATTAACATTGTAACGTTTCAAATTTATCATAGAACCTAGCTTTTTACTCAGGATCTAATAACGTTCATCTTAAATATGCTGCCTAAGATGAAAAATGTTGTGTGACCGAGTTAAAATCTTTATATGCTATAGAGAGCTTGCAGGGTGTTTGCTTTCCAGCACACACAGAACCCCTGTAAGCTCATATTGACTTAAAACTATGCAACTAGTTTTGACAGATTTATTATAAATCATTCTTCCTGGTAATGTAAAGGTTATTAAGAATTTATATTAGTGTTAGGACCCATGAGACGTGGTCTGCCTTGGAGGGGCTCATGGGCTTACAACACTTTGGCCAAAGAGTTAAACTACAAGACCATTTTAGTGTAAAAGATATATATCTATATATATATATATATAGTATATATAATATTATATGTGAAAGAAAAAGAGAAAAAAACAGGCGCACACTAGTGCATTAAAGTTAACAAACAGTTATGGAACATTAAAAACAGACAAATGCCCACTCACAAGTCAAACGGTAAAATAAAGCAGTTATGAGATTGGCTCTCATATGCCAGTAGTAGCGTCCGGATCAGCAGCGGAGTCCTGTCCTGACACACGCGTGGCGCAGTCTCCTTCACCGGAAGTGACGTCTCCCACGGTCGTGTGCCCCGCAAAAGGAAATCCCTCCGGGAACCAAAGCCTTGCCTGCTTACTTCTGGCTGTGCACCACCAGGGATAGTAAAGATACGTCCGCTTCCTTTGTCTGGCTCACCGCTCTCAAACCGCTATCGTAGCAACCGTGACAACTTGATTCAGTGGAAAGTGTGCCTCTCCGTCTAGCCACGCCCTACGCTTTCGTCATCAAAGATAGGGCGTGGCTAAGACGGAGGAGGCATTTCCCACTGAATACAGTTGTCACTGGATTGCTACGATAGCGGTTTGAGAGCGGTGGCCAGACAGGAAAAGACGGACGTATCTTTAATCCCTGGTGGTGCAGCAGCCAGAAGTAAGCAGGCGAAGGCTTTGGTTCCCGGAGGGATTTCCTTTTGCGGGGCACACGACCGGGAGGACGTCACTTCCGGTGAAGGAGACTGCGCCACGCGTGTGCAGGACAGGACTCCGCTGCTGATCCGGACGCTACTACTGGCATATGAGAGCCAATCTCATAACTGCTTTATTTTACCGTTTGACTTGTGAGTGGGCATTTGTCTGTTTTTTAATGTTCCATAAACTGTTTGTTTTACTTTAATGCACTAGGTGTGCGCCTGTTTTTTTCTCTTTTTCTTTCATAGGTATCTACAAGGGAGTTGTGATCCCTTATAAACGGGCTGCCATTACCTGGATGCACTTTATTGGAACAGGACTCTATGTTTTTTAAGGTTTTGGTATTATCAAAATATTTTTTATGAATTTTTTATATTTTTTTTCCATTTTTTATAGTAGTTTTCATTAAAGTTATTTATACTATATATGTTATTTTAGCAACATAGGATCTATTTTACATTACCCCCTCTGGCCACCCCATGGGTTGTTTCAACACAGTAGCTGACTTACTCACAGTTAGGCAGGTTGTAATAGTAGGCGCTCCTTAATATTGTTTGTTTTGTTGTGATATTATACCATAATATATATATATATATATATATATATATATATATATATATATATAGGCACTGTACCGTGTATTTGTGTCAATGGATGTAGCACTGGGCTTTGTCTGTGTTTCATGTTTTGTCTCTGATTTTAAATATGTTTGCTTTCCAGCATGCAGGATGTTTAACTCCTCTGGAGAGAAAAATACTCTGTGGACTTTAACTGACCCTACCATGGGGCCATCCTGCCACAAGTGATATTAGAAGTAAGATTGCTACACCTCTGGGGGTCAGCAGAAGAAAACATGTAAAGGCCACAAACCCAGGAAGAAAAAAATAAATCAAGATCGCTGTGCTTTTTAAAGCAAACACAACTAACGAGTTCAGCCAGTAAAGTCTGCCCCGTCGGGTGTGGGAAACAAACAAACAAACAAACAAAAAAATACCCGGGTTTTCAATGTGTTAGACTTGAAATATTTGTTTTGAAATGCACTTAACCATGTGAAACAGTGTCCCCTTTTGACCTTATGATAATGAGGATGTATATTGTTCCGGAAAATGATCAGTACATGCAAATGAAAGATGCACTTACAACATATGTCCAGAGTGCAGGACCCCATAACCCTGGAGTCAGTGACCAAGAACTTGGAGTGACGCCATCAAGAATGAAACCAGGTGACGATCTGAAAGATCTAGGCTGGGTTTGGCTTGTTGTGAACCGGTCACATGAAAGAAATGTGTCCCCATATTCTTTAATATAAGCAGTGGCAACAAGCACACCACAAGGAATATTGTCTCCCACATCTGCAACAGCAATCAAGGTGTTGTGAGCACATGGAAGACATAGCAGCAGTTAACAGGGAGTGTTTACCCAGTACTTCTGATGTCTCATGAGCTGCCAAATTAAAAAGAAAAAGAAATGTGTTTCTCAACAGCAGAAGTTACAGAAACATTTGACCCTATGATATCAGACAAACATGTGAAAGAAAGGAACCGAGATGTTCCTCAGACCATAGCGAATGACGACGTCATCAGGGGAATGGTGGCAAAATAAAAGGATGAGCAAAAAACGAATACTTGAAACAGGATAAAGATGCCAGGCTTGAGTAAGATTTTCTATGTGAACAATTGGATTAAAAGAGAAATATGCTAACACCAAGCTACTATGTGTATCTATGGAGACGTCGAAACATCTCATGCAGAGTGAGTGGGAACACATTCTGACTGATCTTGAGATGGCAACCATGTTACCACCATGGATGAGAAGCAGAAAAAGTCTGGCAAAGTTATTGCTAAAAAACAAAGAGAACAGCGCAAGACCTCATAGTATAGTACAGGCCTTCACAACTCGTAAATTGAGAAGGGTCGAACTGATCCAAGGAAAAAAAATTGGGCCGCACGGGTAAAATCATCATCATCATCATTTCTCCTCCCTCACCTATCATCATCATCATCTCTCCTCCAGCACCCCTCATCATCATCCTCATATCACCACCAGCACCCTTCATTATCATCCTCATATCTCCCCCAGAACTCCTCACTATCAACCTTTGCGATACTCCCCATCTATCTCTCATACCCCCATCTCTCCCCCTACTCCCCCTCCACATAATACTCCCCCTCCACATCAAACACACAATAACCCCCTGCACACCACACACATACCACCCCCTGCACCTCACATCACTCTCCCCCCTGCACCTCACATCACTCCCCCCCTGCACCTCACATCACCTCTCCCCCGCCACCCTCACACACTATCAACCCGCCCCCTGCACCTCACATCACTAACCCCCCCCTGCAACTCCAATCACCCCCCCTCCACTTACATCACTCCCCCCCTGCAACTCACATCACTCCCCCCACTGCAACTCACATCACTCCCCCCCCTGCAACTCACATCACTCCTCACAAGGAAAACTGAGTCGGGCCCCACAGCCCATAGCTGCAGCCCCCCAGCCCATTTCAGCAGCCCCCCAGCCCATTCCATTTCATAAGCCCCCCACATATGTCAGTAGCCCCCCCAGCCCATTCCATGTCAGCAGCTCCCCACCCCCCTCCCATTTCAGCAAGCCCCCCACCCCCCTCCCTGTCACACGCCCCCTCCCATTGTCAGCAGCCCCCCACACCCCTCCCTTGTCAGCAGCCCCCCCACCCATGTCAGCACCCCCCTCCCATGTCCAGCCAGCCCCCCTCCCAGTTCAGCAACCCTGCTTAGGCCTCGCGCAACACTCCCCTCAACTCCACTCCCATCTTCTGCAGCTCCTGCTGAAGCTTCACCAACCACCCCAGGCCGCGAGACACACAATCGGCTATGATGACGGCGATAGCGAGATCACCCTCCCGCTGTCTGTCTCTTTCGCTGCATCACACACCCGAGAGACCAATTAGTGGCCGGCTCGCCCAGATGACGGCGCCCCGCGGTGGCGGCAGGGAAGTGAGAGATATGCGCGCTCCAGCAGCAGATCCTGCTAGAGCGCGTCCCCGTGCTGGAGGAGGGAGGAGGTTAGAGGTTAGGTGAGAGCATGCACAGACAGTGCTGGAGCACGCTCTACACTAGAACGTCCTTTCTCTACCAAGGGGGGGTAAAGAAGGGTGTAAAAAGAAGGGGGTTGAAGGGGTCCGTCGCAGGCCCACGGGGTGCCCCCGGCCCGGGGTCCGCGATGCGCCCGCGGGCCGTAGTTGTGCAGCCCTGGTGTATTAATAAAAATTGTATTAAATTCTTCACAGGTGAGTATTGCACGGTACATTTAATAAATTAACAAGCATGACATGTTTGGACATGTTACCAAAACAACAGCTTGCAGCATGGAACCACTCAGGACTCTGCTGGACTGGGAAGGGGGCACCTCTGTCCTGCCCCAGGTGTTCTTGGGTTTTCTCTCCTTCAGATCACCATCACCTCACCATCATGGGGAACTGTTAACTCCTTCACAGGCGTGCTGGGCACTCGATATTGGTATAGCTCGATTGCTTAATACACACCGATTGCTGTCCACTCAGAGTGCTCCCCGTCTGAGATAGGGAGCGTGTAGTACGGCGGCGGGTAGTGTAACCTGCTACACATCAGTGCTCCACACAGAGCTGGCTGATGCGCACTGATGCGCACTGATGACGTCACTTCAGCGCCCCGTCTCATACGGGTTGGAACATAAAATGTCCTATAGGTTGACATATATGATTAGAGTTAATGCAGATTCTTGAACTCAAGGGGTACAAACTGGAACGTGTCCTATTCCAACGCGTTTCGTAAATCAATTACTCGTCAGGAAATAATGGAGGTTTTGCTAGGGGCAGTTCTATATAGTCCGCAAAAGCTTTCTATTGGCTCCTAGGCAATGTGGGACGGTTCCTTTCTACAATCTAATTCAGCTGTCACATGTTATTTATAAAACAGTTAAACTGACAATGTTGCTCCTCACAATATTTATATAATACCATTAAAATCATAGGAACAATAACAATAACAATTTTATTAAAAAAAGTCTAGAAAGTAAAAAAGAGAAAAGAAGAAAAAAGATCAATTAGTATTCACTTACAATTATATCATAACATTGCATAAAACGAACTCATAGAGAGAAGGATGTGGTGATTAACCCTTAAGTGAATGTGGGGAAATAATTAAGGGCTTATAATGCAATCCTACAATACTCCATTAGGTACTCAAATGAAGACCATAGGGTGAGGATATTCTAGAGTACATACATCTACAGAAATAAAGAAGTACACACAATTTATAATCAAGTCATGTAAGGGATATTTAATTGATTAGGATATTGAATTAATATATATCAAAACATACAGTATTTGTATTATAAATGTTTTATAAATAACATGTGACAGCTGAATTAGATTGTAGAAAGGAACCGTCCCACATTGCCTAGGAGCCAATAGAAAGCTTTTGCGGACTATATAGAATTGCCCCTAGCAAACCTCCATTATACCTGACGAAGTAATGGATTTACAAAACGCGTTGGAATTGGACGCGTTCCAGTTTGTACCACTTGAGTTCAAGAATCTGCATTAACTCTAATCATATATGTCAACCTATGGACATTTTATTGTTCCAACCCGTATGAGACGGGACGCTTGAAGTGACGTCATCAGTGCGCATCAGTGCGCATCAGCCAGCTTGTCGTGGAGCACTGACGTGTAGAAGGTTACACTACCCGCCGCCGGTACTACAGCTCCCTATCTCAGACGGGAGACATTCTGAGTGACAGCATCGGTGTGTATTAAGCAATCGAGCTATACAATATCAGTGCCCAGCGGGCATCGTGGAATGAGTATTACAGTCCCCCATCTGGTGAGGTGATGACGATCTGAAGGGAGAGAAAACCCAAGAACCTGGGGAGAGAAGAGTTCATCCCTTTCCCTAGCCCAGCAGAGTCCTGAGTGGTTCCATGCTGCAAGCTGTTGTGGTAACATGTCCATAACATGTCATGCTTGTTAATTATATTTTAAATGTACGTGCAATACTCACCTGCTGAATGAATTTAATACAATTTTTATATACTATACTATGAGGTCTTGCGCTGTTCTCTCGTTTTGTTTTTTGTCCTAGTATTGGTTGCGGAGGCATCCTAATAGAACAGCTGCAGTTACCTCATTCATTTACACACGTGAACGGAACAGGTTTTATTTCATTCACCTGGTTCTGTTTTATTATAATATTTATATTGGTTAAGATAACCACATTAATATTGTTTCAAACTGAGGGTATTTGTATAATTACACATTATATCACCTATCACTGAGCACAGTTATCCCCCTTTTTTTCAAAGTTATTGCTAACCTGGAACAGAAGTATGAGGAGACACTGATAGACAATTGGGGGAAACCAGGCGCTTACCTTTAGTATCAGATCATGGAATAGTGATGACACCAATAAATGTGGTTTCTCTCTTTTATTGCAGAGATAATCTTGTGGTCCCTTCTGCTTCAACCACTAAAAAAGGGATAATCCGAAGCCCTTGCGGAAACGTAGAGACAAGCAGAGTAGGGGGAGCGAGGGATCAGTAGATACACGCTATACAATATACGACGATAAAGTAAACCCAGTGCGGTGCGGGTGGGACAGGAATTATTAGAATATACTGCACCGACACACTTTATTTGAGCAAATACCCAGTATGTACCTGGCAGATACCTGGAATACGCCGCTCCTCACCTCTGACAAGCCCCGTTGCGTTTGCCTTCCCAGCCTGGGTTCATGCCTGGCTGACGGGCGGCTGATCTGTTAAATTATAATGATTAGGATTTAATAGGCTGCAATGCTTCGCGTGTCTACCAGATGGC
>WSYH01001112.1:41461-95844 GCA_036426205.1 Ascaphus truei
AATCGGGCGGAACACGGTGACTACATTCCTGTTCCTGTTTTGTCCTACGAGCTCCGTAGAAAGTCCTTTCAGCAGCATCTATCCCCCCCGGGTCGTACATTCTCAGACTCTTGCACACCCGGACGCGGGGCGTGAGCGGTTTCCTGCCAATGTGGCCACACGCAGGAGTCAGGGATATTGTTTTAGTCAGTGAGTTGGGATAACATTGTTTTATACCGATTAAATACCTTTTTCATCATATAACTAAGACTGTGCCTCACATATCCCTCTGACAAACCGGCTGAATATCGGATGTAGCCTGCTGTGATCATGGGAAGCAATAGAGAGGCCGACGAGCCATCAGCCCTGCTGGGCATAACCAGATGTGATTGGTCGCAACTACCCTGGATATGGCTAAACCGACCCATAAGACATCTGCCCTGCCACTCTACTCCACTTGCGGCCGTGTGGATGTGTAGTCAGTATTTAACATATAGATACGTATGCGATCCCCCCTGCCACTCACCTGTGGGGGGAGAGGGTCCAATATCGTATCACAAAAGACACCCTCTTGGATTATATCTTACACATGGATCGTGTAAGTATATTTATACTATATTGCTGTATATTAACTGGACGACACACTTTATAGAGCTCGGCTAGTCCCACGAATTCGGGTTAACGCGGGTAATTGGGTTTTGTGACTGTTTTTGCCCCGAGTGCAGTTGAGGTATTTTCCAGTGCGGGATGTGAAGCATTTTAGTTCCCGGTGGCTGCCATTCAATAGCACATATATATTATAACTACTGCCATTACATTCATGACTTTATCCAGATGGCATAAATTCATGAATTGTAATGCAGTATATATATATATACTGTGCAGTATTGCAGCCAGCGGGAATAAAATGCTTCAATCCCTGCCTGGAAAATACCTCAATGCACTCGGGCAGAAAACAGTCACAAACCTCAATACACCCGGGTATACCCGAATTCGTGGGACTAGCCGAGCTCGAATAAAGTGTGTCGCCAGTGTAATATACAGCAATATATTATAAATACTTACACGGCCATGTGTAAGTATAATCCAAAGAGGGTGTCTTTGTGATAGATATTGACCCCTCCACAGGTGAGTGCAGAGGGATCGCAGTAAGTATCTATATGTAAATATATACTCACACGGCCCAGTGTGAGTAGAGGTGCAGGGCAGATGTCTTTAGGGTCGGTTTAGCCTATCCAGGGTAGTTGCGGACCAATCACATCTGGTTATGCCCATGCAGGGCTATGGCTCGTCTGCCCTCCTCTATTGCTTATGATCCAGCAGGGTAACTCTCCGATTCAGCGGTGTAGAGGGATAAGTGAGGCACAGTCTTAGTGATATGTATTGAAAAGGTATTTAATCGGTATAAAAACAATGTTATCACACTCACATGAATAAAACAATATCCCCTGACTCCTCCGTGTGGCCCAATCTGGCAGTAAACCGCTCCGGCCCCGCGTCCGGGGTGCAGAGAGCTGGAACTGATCCGCCCGGCTGCAGATGCTGCTGAAAGGACTTTCTACGGAAGCCTCCGTAGGACAAAACAGGAACAGGATTTGAGCAACACGTTTCGCCGATTGGACGGCTTCCTCAGGCTCATACAATGACGTGTGGTGGGTCTGATGAGCTTATATAGACCCTCCTGACTAGTTAATTAGTTATTGGGAAAGCTTGTGGGGCTTGCACAGTTCCCTGTGATAAGTGACATTTTACTTAGTGCTAATTGTTAGTTCCCTAGGTGGTTTTGTACAACACTGTTATTGTGTCCATTAATGTATGTTATAATCAACTTCACTGATGCTTAATCCTATTGACTGCACCCTTGTACTTTTCAGTGCTTTGCTATATTAATTTAGCCCTTTAGGTTCTGTTTCGTCAGTTAATGTATCATGGTAGTTCCAACATTTTTTAAAAACTGATTCTCCTTCATCATCTATGCGCATTCAAACTTGTTGATAACATTTAGACATATAGTTTATACAATAAAGTTTAAAAACAACAATTTTTATACAATTATCCTAAAAACCTCACACATTTTCTATTTATTTGTGTTTATAAAAGCGATTTTGATACAATGGTTAAAATAGTGTCTTTCCCTTAAATCCATATCTAGCTGATACTAGAATTGATCCATACATGTTCCTAAGTCTTAATTGACTAAAAAGTGTACCACATAAGTCCATGATGGAAAATATATTAAAAATGTCAATAAATATATAGTAGAAATATATAATAAAAAACCTCAAGATGGCATAATACTGAAAAGAAAAGAGCAGGGAATGGGAAAGGAATCGGGAAGAGGGGGGAGTGAGGGGAACGGAGAGGGGGAGGGATGGAGGAGGGGACGGGATGGGGGGGAGGGGGGGGAGGGGAAAGGAGGGGATGATGGAGGTGGGAGGTGGGAAACAAGAAAAAGCATTAGTACTTATTAAAATAAATTTAATAAAATCAGTTTAAAATTGCTTTCGTTCCAATAGATAAAGTCAAGCTATGTTTATTTGCACTCCAGTGTTGTGAGTGTCAACCGGATCTATATAAACTCTGAAATGTCCAAATCAATGTTTAGGCCATTCGGTGCTAGAATTTTAAGTTGATAGACCCAAAACGTTTCTCTTTGTCTCAAACGTTTGAGTCTATCACCAACTCTCCAATTCTCAGTGACTAGCTCTATTCCCCTGTAGAGCAGGCCTGATGGGTCTCCCCCATGTATCAGACTAAAGTGTACAGGTACACTGTGAGTTGTAAGGCCTCTTCTGATGTTGCCTATGTGCTCCAGTATGCGGACTCTGAGACTTCTTGAGGTCCGTCCCACATACTGGAGTCCACACGGGCATTCGAGCAAATACACCACGAATGTAGTCCTACAGTTAATAAATTGTCTAGTTTTAAAAACTTCTTTGGTGACGTTTGAGCTAAAACCTAGTGTATCCTTACCCGCATGTTTGCAGGCCTTGCAATCAAAACATTTGAAAAAAACGATCGGTTTTGGTAGCCAGCTTACTATCTGGGTCTTAGCTTCCTTTCTAAATGTGCTTGGAACTAACTTACTTTTAATATTATCCGCTTTTTTAAAAATGACTATGGGTACCTCTGGTAGGTGATCTTTTAAAACTGCATCCTTACACAGAACATGCCAATGTTTTGTTAAGATTCTCTTAATCTTATGGGCCTCATCATTGAACTTTGTAAAGGATACTACATAATCTGTTTTCTCTTTCTTTTGTTTGGGCACCAGCAGTTCATCCTTGCTTAGTTGTGATGCTCTAGAGAAAGCATTTTCAATTATTTCTGTCCTATAATGTCTCTCTTCAAACTTAGTTTTCAAAATGCCAGCCTGCTCCTTGAATATCGCCAAGTCTGAGCAATTGCGTCTAATGCGTCGGAATTGCCCATATGGTATATTGTTAAGCCATTTTTGGTGGTGGCAACTATTGTTCAAGAGAAAATTGTTAGCATCAACCTCCTTGAAAAATGTCTTAGTCTTGATTGTGTTTTCTTTGATATATATCGTTAGATCAAGGAAGTTGATGCTATCAGTGCTTGTCTCTGATGTGAATGTAAGGTTGACATTATTCCTATTGATGTGATTTAGAAAGAGGTCGAGATCTTCATTGCTTCCCTCCCAGATGATGAGCACATCATCGATATATCTCTTCCACAGGACCAAATTTGCTCCAAAAGGGTTGCCAGCCCAGACGTTTTGTTCCTCCCAATGTGCCATAAAAATGTTGGCATAGCTTGGAGCAAATCTGGTCCCCATTGCGGTGCCGCACTTTTGCAAAAACATCGACCCATCAAACCAGAACAGGTTATGTGCTAAAATAAATTCTATTCCGTCTATTAAAAACGTTTCTGGTCTTGTGGGATCAAAGGGTCGTTCTCAAGAGCAGCAGCTACCGCTGTACATCCATCTGTGTGTCTTATCGAAGTGTACAACGAAGTAACGTCACAGGTTACCAACCTGTAATTCTCCCGCCACTGTATAGTAGATAAAATATTGAGAACCTGTAACGTATCCCTTAGGTACGATTTCGCATTGGTGGCATACTTTTGCAGATACAAGTCTACGTACTCCGAGAAGTTCTGCGTAAGGGACCCTATGCCCGAGATGATGGGCCTCCCTGGGGGTTGCTGGCGGTTTTTGTGAATCTTGGGCAAGAAGTAGAACACCGGTCTGATTGGATCGGTTTTCAACAAATAGGAGAACTCCTTCTCACCCAAGATTCCTCTGTCCTTGGCCTTGCATAGAATAGTTGTAAGTTCCTCTTTGTAAACCGCTGAGGGGTCCTGTACTAGCTTCTCATAGGTGGATGAATCACTTAGAATGCGTTGCGATTCTGAATAGTAGTAGCTAGTGTCCATTACAACAAACCCCCCCTCCCCTTTCTACGGGTTTTATCGTGATACTAGTGTCATCTGTCAGGCTTTTATAAACACAAACAAATAGAAAATGTGTGAGGTTTTTAGGATAATTGTATAAAAATTGTTGTTTTTAAACTTTATTGTATAAACTATATGTCTAAATGTTATCAACAAGTTTGAATGCACATAGATGATGAAGGAGAATCAGTTTTTAAAAAATGTTGGAACTACCATGATACATTAACTGACGAAACAGAACCTAAAGGGTTAAATTAATATAGCAAAGCACTGAAAAGTACAAGGGTGCAGTCGATAGAAGTAAGCATCAGTGAAGTGGATTATAATATACATTAATGGACACAATAACAGTGTTGTACAAAACCACCTAGGGAACTAACAATTAGCACTAAGTAAAATGGCACTTATCACAGGGAACTGTGCAAGCCCCACAAGCTTTCCCAATAACTAATTAACTAGTCAGGAGGGTCTATATAAGCTCATCAGACCCACCACACGTCATTGTATGAGCTTGAGGAAGCCGTCCAATCGGCGAAACGCGTTGCTCAAATCCTGTTCCTGTTTTGTCCTACGGAGGCTTCCGTAGAAAGTCCTTTCAGCAGCATCTGCAGCCGGGCAGATCAGTTCCAGCTCTCTGCACCCCGGACGCGGGGCCGGAGCGGTTTACTGCAAATTTTTTGTATAGTACTTGAACCTCAGAAAGTGCCTCTTTGAGTGTCTCATGGACGTCTCATAGAATCTCAAGTTTCTCCGTAACTGCTGGAATAGGACCAGAAGATGAAAAACGAGGAATAAAGGTAGGATCAAATCCAAAATTTGAGAATTTACTCTTGTATGTCGATGAATGATGTGAGTTGTTGTACGAAAACTGAGCTAGAGGTAGAAAGTCAATCCAGTCATCATGGAGATGGCAAACAAAACAGCATATTTATTGTTCCAATGACTGGTTGGTCCTTTCTGTCTAGCCATGCAATTGAGGATGATCTCATCTGGAGCCTCGTGAAGCCAGAATACCTCTTTCAAGATCAACTTGGCTGTCTAGTCTGCTGAAGGGAGATTCTATGAAGCAATGATGTGAGCCATCTTTGTAAGTCGATCCACTATTACAAGAATGGTATTATATCCACTTGATCTGTGTAGGTCAACAATAAAATCCATTGATATGGACCCCCAAGGATGAGTAGGAATCGGAAGAGGCTGCAGCAAACCCACAAGGGATGCTTGAGGAGTCTTAGTCCTAGCACAGGTCTCACAGGAGAGAACATAGTCTTTAACATCTTGTGATATTTTAGGGCACCAAAAAGATTGGGACAACAGTTCCTGTGTCTTCAGGACACCTGGATGACTATTGTGTCGGGAGTCATGCATTCATTGGAACCCTTCAAATCTTACCTCCTTAGGGATGAACAGACAGTCCTTGATTCTGCTTCTGGTTGAGGTTTGCTAAGAAAAGAGTAATTTGAGTAGGCTCTCTTTTTTGTGCGAGGAGATCGGCGGAAAACATAACGCCCAGAAATGTTTTCTTGGTAGAATAGTTTCTTCCTGCTCTTTATCTGAACAAGGATTATGCAATAACCGGGACAGGGAATCAGCCTTCCCATTTTTGGAGCTGGGGCGGTATGAGATGTGGAACTGAAATCTTGTGAAGAATAAAGTCCACCTGGCTTGTCGAGCAGACTGTCTCTTTGCAGATCTAATGAATTCTAAGTTCCTATAATCCATAAAGACAGTAACCAGGTGATTGACCCCCTCAAGTAAATGTCTCCACTCTGAGAATGCAACTTTTATAGCCAAAAGTTCTTTGTTTCCGATGTCATAATTTCTTTCAGCTGTTCACATTTGGTACGATCAGAAAGTGCATGGTTAAAGGAGCATTTTGGGTCCAATCCTTTGTGTTAGAATGGCACTGACAGCGGAGTCGGATGCGTCCACTTCCATGACAAATGGTAGTTCTGGATTCGGATGAATGAGGATAGGAGCAGAGGTGAAAAGTGATTTCAACTGTTCAAATGCTGCATCCATTTCAGGAGACCATTTGAAAGGGAATTCTATCTGTGTGAGTCGGGTGATTGGAGCAATAACGGCAGAGAAGTTTTTAATAAAACGTCTATAGAACTTAGAAAAGCCCACAAATCTTTGAACGTCCTTCTCATTTTGAGGAATTGGCCATTCCACCATGGCTCGAATCTTGTTCTGGTCCATACTCAAACCGCCAGGGGAGATGACATAACTGAGAAATTACAATGTACAATTTGTGCTTTCGAAGATGCTCTAGGACAATCCGGACATGTTTCTCTAGATCCATGATGTTATCTGAGAAGACTAGGATATCATCCAGGTATGCCACTACGAATTGGTTCAGTAACTCTCGTGAGCATCATTAATTAAATGCTGGATGGTAGCAGGAGCATTACACAGTCCAAAAGGCATCACCAGGTATTCATAGTGCTAATAATGGGTTCAGTGGGATGTTTTCCACTCATCACTGGGTAGGATGCAGACCAAATTATACGTCCCTTGGAGATCTAATTTGGTAAAGATTTTGGCTGACCGAATTCTTTCCAATAGTTCGGGAATCAGAGGTAACAGATACCTGTTCTTCACTGTGATCTTATTTAGTTTCCGATAGTTAATGCAGGGACGTAGAGAACCATCTTTCTTTCCCTCAAAGAAGAGAGCAGCATCTGCCGGTGAAGTAGACGTTGGATGAGACCCTTTGACAGGGTCTCCTACATGTAGTAATTGAGAAACTTCAATTCTGGTTCTGAGAAGGAATAGATTGTCCCGAAAGGAATGCAGCACCCGATAATAGTTCTATGGGGCAGTCGTAAGAACGATGTGGGGAAGTGTATCTGAGTATGGAGTTTGCAGTAGACTTTCTTGAGAATAAAAAATCTTATGTTCTCCCACACACTCTGGTGGAGTTTTAGGTAGGCAGGCTAGCTGGCAGTGCTCCGAGGGGACGTGAGTATCTTGGTCTTCCAGTCAATTCGTGGGTTGTGGATTATGAGCCATAGAATTCCCAGAATCACAGGAAACAAGGGTGAATGAATAAGACTAAATGCAATCTACTCCTGATGATGGGGATTAGTTTTAAATTACTTGTTTCATGGGTAACAGGTCCAGAGCTCAAGGGAGAACTGTCAACAACTTCCATTCTTTCTAGCGATTCCTTGGCTATAAAAGCTACTGAATGGCTCTTGGTGAATTCTATGTCCATAAAATTCCCTGCTGCCCCTGATTCAACCATTACTGTGGTTGAAAAATTATGTGTTCCCTCCACGAATATAATAGGGACCAGGAGGTGTGGATGTAAAGAAGGAGGGTTACCTTTTCTTTGAGAAGCAGAAAAAACAGTCTTTGAAATGGCATGCAGCTGATTTCTCCTAGGGCTCTGGAAACATGACCACCTGGACTTATTCGGGCAAATCGGTGAGATAGTGTCCCTCATTTCCGCATTACAAACAGAGATCTTCTCTTTGGCATCTATTCCTTTCTCAAGTTGAAATAGGTCCCCCCAATGTGTTTACTTGCATTGGCTCAATCTCAGTCTTCCTGGATCGTCTTGGGGTTCTAGTATCTCTAACCCCGGGGTTGTTTGGCATGACCACTGTCTCTCCAATCAACTTTCCGTAAGCCTTCAATCAATTTGAATGCATAAATGCACAAATTCCTCAAACCCCTCTGGAAGCACCACCTGGGTCAGTTCGTCTTTAACTTGCTCAGAGAGACCCAGCCGAAAATGTTATCTCTGAGCGGCCTCATTCCACTCAGTATTGGTAACCCAACTGTGGAACACAGCGGTGTATTCAGCTGCCGAGCGTCTTCCTTGACGAAGGTTGTTTAGAGTTGCCTTAGCAGTTGCACCAATGTTTGGGTCATCAAAAATCAGCTTCGATGAACCCCTCCAGATCCCTTAGTAGTGGGATAATCTGTTCTAACATAGGGGAGACCCAAGAAAGGTCCTCATCTTTGAGCAGGGTGATAATTAGTCCCAACATGGCTTCCTCAGTATTATAGACAGTGGTCGACAAATCACCAAAAAATCTACTCGCCGAACAAAAAAATCTACTCGCCACCTAGTACCACACGTGTGCTGCTTGGGCCAATAGGAGCTCGCCACGATGTTAAATCCAGTCACCCGGGGCGAGCAAATGTATAGGTTTGTTGAACACTGATTATAGATAGTGGACTGTAACTGAAAAAGAAGTCTGCATTGGTTGAGGAAACCCCGGAATTGTTGTTTTTCCCCCCTACATTTTTCCGGAAGGGATATAGGGGGAGCAGTTTGCATATGCAGCGTTTTGAACAGGCACAGCGGTTTTGGCGGCGAGCAGTTCACGTACTATAGCTTTCAAGCGGCCAAGAGGGTTTTAAACATGTCATTGTTGTTCTTAGAAGTCGGTCATGACATGTTGCAAGAAAACAAATTGCTGAGCTAGGTTCTGGTCTGTACCAGTGGGATTCATGATAGGGCCTGTTTATTCTGTCATGGGTTGATCTGCATCTGGAGTGAATCCCAGTGGCAGGAACAGTAGGGAGTGTGGTCGGTGTCACAAGCAGAAGTCAGAGGCAGGCGGCAAATAGCGTGGTCGGGGTAACAAGCAAAGGTCGGCAACGATGAGATAGCAACAGGATTGGGACTTGGGAACAGGTCTGGGGTTCGGGAACAGGACTGGGACTGAGGAAAAAGGCAACAGTAAATAAGAACAGCAGCAAAAGCAGCAGCAATGAATACAGGAACCTAGCAGGTGCTGGGGGAACCAGAATAAACAGGCAAGGGAGGAAGAGGAAAGGGCGGTTTATATAGGTCTTGCTGGAGGCATGGGACAGGTGCAAGGGTGTCATGTGTCAGAGTCTGGAAGCAACAGCAGCAGTTCTGGTGTATGTTCATGGGTACTGCAGGCTAGATATCGAGACAAACAGTGTCCTACCGCTTAACCTATTAATCAACGTTTACAGAGTTACTGAGGTGAAAAGGGAATATACATAGAACACGGAAATGTTTCCCTAGACAGGAACACACAAGAAATCCCATAGATTGCACTTGTTCAGAAGAATTACAGCTAGGTGTTGAGAACAATTGAATCTCTGAGCTATAGCTCAAACTCCTACTGTACTCTAAAATAAAATAAAATAACTATTTATTGACAATTATGCCGTAATATATACAAAATATACAAATAAAGGCCTGTGATATATATACAATAGTGTGTTTCAAATTCCTCAATGGTGAATAGAGGGTCTTCAAGTTGATGCAGTCAGTTCATATATAGAAACACTGCCATCTATTGGTTGTTATGTGTATGTGTGTAACAAGAATATCTATACACTGATCGATAGGAGGTGCTTCAAAACTGCATACTGTTCGCAATCATTAGGAACACACTATGTTTGTGCAGCCTCGTAATGAAAAGTTCAGTCCGCGCTCTGGCTCTTTAAACTTGGAGTGTTGGTCCCTCTCAGTTCTCTTGCTGCTTCTGTGTTTATGAGGTGTCTCCCCCACCTCCAAATGTGGTCTCCACCGGAACCCCGATGGTGATACCAATATCAGCAAAACAAGAAAAAACACAAAAGCGCACCAAGATGAGAGATAGATAATGTATTAGCAACAAATAATAAAATTAGTAACTTACATATAAAATTTCTTTAATAATCCCCGATTCTGGTGTCTATCACAGGAGTAGGGCATCACATAGGAAGTATGAAGGGTAATCTCAGTTCTGAGAGATCAGACCCGCGCGCGGGTGATGCCCTACTCCTGTGATAGACACCAGAATCGGGGATTATTAAAGAAATTTTATATGTAAGTTACTAATTTTATTATTTGTTGCTAATACATTATCTATCTCTCATCTTGGTGCGCTTTTGTGTTTTTTCTTGTTTGTGCAGCCTCCCTTGAATGCTAGGGTATATAGTGAACAATCAGATGTCAGAAATATACCTTACTTCTGAGAGAAAGGGACACAGGGAAATAATTTCCCAAACCTACTGTTAAACCACTATGGATAAATCAAGATTTTAACAAGCAAAGCACATTACAATTCATGTGCACCTGAAATCACACTTGTGTGTAAGAGTGTGGTGTGTTAACAGATAACAGATGGTAAACAAGTGCCCAATTCGTTGGTGTGTAACACATGGGGTTAATATCCCACAACCTTGTGTATATACCATACAGAGGCACCATGGTAGAAATATATCACCATACAGTTTAGGCAAAAGTTTTCATAGTGCAAACAAACATATAAGGTCTGGTGAATCCAGATCATATAAATCACACACTGGAGTCTCAACTGCAACTATGTCTAGGTTCATGTGTGAATACAAATAGTCTGTATCAATAAAGCTGTGCTACAAGCAGTGGATACAAATGTATGTGTTGCTAATGTGTCAAGAGCAACATTCTTGCGTCCAAACTGAACAGGATACTGGTATGCCTATAATGCGCAAATCGTTAATAAAAAAGTGCCATACAACCGTTTATCTTGAAGAAAATTCAGACCCAATTCACCATGTCAGTGTCACCATCGTGACATCACTTTCAACTTGAAGACAAACTATTCACCATTGAGGAATTTTGAACACACTATTGTATATACAGTATACTGTATCACAGTCCTTTATTTGTATATGTTGTATATATTATGGCATAATTGTCAATTAAATAGTTTATTGTTTTTGATTTTAGTGTACAGTAGGAGTTTGAGCTATAGCTCAGAGATTCAATTGTTCTCAACACCAAGCTGTAATTCATCTGAATGAGTGCTATCTATGGGATTTCTTGTGTCTCTCTGCCTAGGGAAACATTTTCGTGTACTGCAGACAAGATCCTGGTATCAATGCTACCAAGACTACAAGATGAAAATTGTTGGGAGACCGGGTGTGTGAGATCACCCTTAAATATAAGACGTACATGTTCCATTATCCTGACTTTGAGGGCCCTGGAAGTCTACCCCACATATCGCTTCCCACAGCCACAGGCCAACAAATAAACCACAAAGTTGAAGTTGCAATTAATAAATAACTAAGCATTATACTGTTGAACCAGTCTGTTGATGCAAACCTGGAAAACATGCCGTGACATAGCAGCAGGCTTAAAATGCTTTGGCTAAAGGGTTTAACTAAATGACCCTTGCTCACGTGAATACTAATATTTAAGTATTTTACTATGTATTTTGTCACATTGGATGTAGCATTGGGCATTGCTGTCGTTTTTTGTATACATGCTCAGTAGCACTCCTTTTGACACACACACACATATATACTTATATACCTATATGATTATATATATATATATATATATATATATATATATATATATATAGAGAGAGAGAGAGAGAGATAGATAGATAGATAGATAGATAGATAGATAGATAGAAAACAAAAACAAAAAGAAGCGCAAGCTCCGTAACCCGTAACACAGGGGCAATAGGGAGAGGCAATAGGGAGAGTTTCTGAGCTGACACATCCCAATAGAATTGTCGTGTTGAGTGAAGATATTGGGAATGTCGGGGCAGAAATGGCAAGGCTGGGGGGGACTAATTCCTCTAGCAGCCAGGGGAATAGTTCCTCCAGCACAGTGGGGACTCAGGATTCTCAGATACAAATATAATGATAGGGTAAAAAAGGAGGGGGAAGGGGGGGAGGGGGGAGGGGGGGAAGGGAAGAAGGAAGGAAGGTGACTCTCGCTTCAGCCTAATTAATAAATTGATACATGGTAACAAAGGTGCCAAGGGGGAATGGGAATAATCATGAAATGGGAAGAAAGGAAACACCCTTTAACAAGCACTCATTGAAAGTTTGGAATGATGAATTATAATTAAAAAATTATACTTTATTCAAATAGTTAAAATAAATGGTGATACATCTAAACAAATATACTTAATAAACAATGACCTAACACATAAAACAAACTAACAAACACTTAAACATAAACTGGAACTAAGGGAGAATTGACTAGTAGATATGTACTTATTGATGGTGAGATAGCTCACAATAACTTATCACAAAATCCCTAAGTCCAGCACTAAACAATTATGTTAAAAACCTGTGCTGTTTGAACAGGTAACCAGGCATTGACCGTCATGACGCTCACAATACCGAAGATACAGATATATAAGGATACTCCCCAGAAAACCACACTCGCGCCAAGAAAAATATCAGAACACTTATATTAATCTAGTGCATTGAATCAGCACTACTCACACACAATTATGTTTTCCCGGCTAGAGACAACATTAACAGAAAAGTCACAAAATTGTGATGTACAAATTGATGTAGTGTGTTTCACAGTGCAAGAGGTGTTGGAATGGCCCACAAAGTGTGTTAGCTGGCCCTGAGGCACGGGTCTTAGCCCGAATCAAGTTATACGCTCCTATACTATACAGGGACATGCACTATTAGGAGTAAATAAGGGGTTTCAAGAGAGCAGCTATCAATGGGTGGGGTGAAAGTCGCAAGAGTAGCAAATAATTTGTATCTAAGAAGCTGCTACACTTCAAATTGCAGTCGCAACATATAAAGGGTTCCTGCTTCAAAATAAATAAATAATTTCAAAGGATATATACAATAAGACACAGTAAATAAATAAAAATACTAAATAAATAATAAAAAGAGGGATAAATACAAAGACGAACCTGAGATGTATAAACTACTGAGGTGAGGAGACTACATGCTATAAAATGTAATGATGGTAAGTATACATAATAGCCAGAATTATTAAATTGCAGTGATACTAAGGGTGGACCAAAATGCAAACCACAAAGGGATACCTTAAATAAAGGGGGAGAATAGAAAGCCCTCATTTATGCCGCCTGGTGTTAGTGTTCCTAGAACATAGATCCATTTTGATCCCTTCTGCAAAATGAGACGATTCCAGTCACCCCCTCTAGGGTTGGGGGGGACACTTTCTATTCCCAGAAACCGGAGACCAGAAATGTCTCCTTGATGCATGTGGTGGATGTGATTGGCTAAGGGAGTATCCAGGTGATTGAGGATAGCTCCCAAATGCTCTAAAATAAGTTGGCGAAACTCTCTAATTGTTATGCCAACGTATTTCTTATTGCATTGGCATACAACTTGATATATGACAACCCTCGTTCTGCAGTTAATAAATTGCCTTACTGTGAATGATTTTGTATCATCCCAGTTATGGAAGGTGTAAGTTAAGGAGATAAATGGGCAGGCTTTACAGCCACGGCACTTAAAATTGCCTGTGGATCTATTAGCCAGCCATGTATTTAATACGGTAGGTCGCAGCTGGCTGTGGACGAGCTTATCTTTCAAATTCAGTGCCCTTCTACTGACCAGAGTAGGGGTGGGTCTTAAAACTTCTCTAAGGTCTGGGTCCTCAGTAAGTACAGGCCAGTGTCTGTTCAAGATAGTATTGATTTCGGACCACTGGTTATTGAAGGTCCCCACAAACCTAATAAGCTTGGGATTTTCTGCCTGTGTCTTATTGTCACTCAATAGGGAACTTCTATCACTGAATTTCGCTCGCCGGTAAGCTTTAGAAATAGATCTCTGGCTGTAGCCTCTTGCCCTGAATCTCTCTCTCATTTTGTCCGCCTCTATTTCAAAAGTCTCCAGAGTGGAACAATTTCTGCGAATTCTAAGAAATTGGCCTACAGGGATACCTTCTTTCAAACGTCTTGGATGATGACTTTCGAAACGTAGAAGGCTATTTGTAGCTGTTGTTTTACGATGGACCATTGTTTCTACTTTATTACCAGGTCCTCTCGAAATCCTAAGATCTAAGAAGGTAATCTCCTGTGTGCCAATTTCAAAAGTAAGGTGAAGATTTAACTCATTGGTGTTTAATCTCTTGACGAATTCAGTAAATAATGTCCGTGAAAACAGACTTCATAGAATCTGAGAATAAATTACAATTGAACATTGCTAAATTTATTAAAGAATTAAAAGAATTAAAAGAACGGAAATCCAAAAAATTTCAACGAGACACAAAGGGGGTAAAATTTATAGTCATCATTTTGCAGAGAAGAGAACTAGATTTCCTCTGAATGATTCCTCAACTGATTGGGACACCTCCAATGATGAGGGTGATGGTAATGAGAGACCAACAAACAGACCTGATTTAGATCATTTACATTTTTTAGAAGCAGGCCCGAGTTACCCCCTCTTCACTGAAAAGGGAAAACCAGGAGAGGCCAAAAAGGATGGGCTAAGAGACAGGAACGTTTGGGCTTACAGAGGCAGGTCAAGACGACATTACAGGAGGCACAGGTAGATACACTCAGCTTAAACACCAATCAAGTTATCAACCTTTCAGACCAAACACTGACTAGCGATCAGATCAGTGCATTAAATAAAGGTCTGTCGTTTTCTGCATCAGAAAACTTCCATATCTTTGATTGGGTAAAAGACACCAACCTTTTTGGTAGGAAACTCCTACTTCATAAATTCTTTAAAAGGAAAGAATTGTTTAAACTGAAAAATGAAGGTCTTATGCATTTAGATCAATTGCATGTTGATAACATGAGAGACCTTACCGCCCTCCTTGAGGAATCTAATAGAACTGAGGGAGAAGGCCCTTTTTCAGACCTGAGACCACGGTCTAACTTTACTCCACTTCTGACAACAAGTCCAAACGTCGAAATGTTTATAAGGCTGGTTAGTAAAGATCTGGAAAATCTATCAGTCCACAATAAACTTGATAACTTGACCCCTCCTGAACATCAAGGGTTAAAAGATCTACAAAAGAATGTGACGATCACTGTAAAACCCTCTGATAAAGGAGGGAATACAGTGATCATGAACACTATAGACTACATCAAAATGTGTACCCATTTATTATCTGACACTAAGTGTTATAAGACACTTAAGCAAAGCCCTACTATTCAGTTCCAGAAGTAATTAAAAGACATCTTAGATCAAGGTTTAATGTCTAAAGTCCTCTCTAAAAAAGAATATGATCGAATGTTGTCACCAGCACCAGTTCTGTCAACATTCTACTGTCTCCCGAAAATACATAATGGCACTTTGCCCCCACCTGGTAGGCCCATAGTGTCTGGGATTTCCAATCTGACAGAACAAAGCAGTAAGTACATAGATCAAATACTGCGAACTTTTGTCAAAAGTTTGCCATCCTTCCTGAGAGACACAAAAGATGTCTTGAATCGACTCAATGACATTTGTTTGGATGAGGATACACTACTAATTAGCCTTGACGTCGAATCTCTCTATACCTTTATTATTCATCAAGTGGGGATAGACTCTGTAGCCTTCTTTCTCAATAGCAGGAGTTGCGAATTCACTAAGCATAATCAATTGGTGTTGGACCTATTGAGGTTCATTTTGACCCACAATTCTTTCACGTTTAACGGTACCATCTTTCACCAACTTAGAGGTACGGCAATGGGGACCACATGCGCCGCCACGTACGCAAACCTATATCTTGGATGGTGGGAGGCGGAGGTGGTTTTCCAGGAACAAAATGAGATATTTACCAATCATATCTCTTTGTGGGTCCGCTATATCGATGATGTGCTGATCCTGTGGCAGGGGACACAGACATTATTTACTGAATTCGTCAAGAGATTAAACACCAATGAGTTAAATCTTCACCTTACTTTTGAAATTGGCACACAGGAGATTACCTTCTTAGACCTTAGGATTTCGAGAGGACCTGGTAATAAAGTAGAAACAACGGTCCATCATAAAACAACAGCTACAAATAGCCTTCTACGTTTCGAAAGTCATCATCCAAGACGTTTGAAAGAAGGTATCCCTGTAGGCCAATTTCTTAGAATTCGCAGAAATTGTTCCACTCTGGAGACTTTTGAAATAGAGGTGGACAAAATGAGAGAGAGATTCAGGGCAAGAGGCTACAGCCAGAGATCTATTTCTAAAGCTTACCGGCGAGCGAAATTCAGTGACAGAAGTTCCCTATTGAGTGACAATAAGACACAGGCAGAAGTTCCCAAGCTTATTAGGTTTGTGGGGACCTTCAATAACCAGCGGTCCGAAATTAATGCTATCTTGAACAGACACTGGACTGTACTTACTGAGGACCCAGACCTTAGAGAAGTTGTAAGACCCACCCCTACTCTGGTCAGTAGAAGGGCACTGAATTTGAAAGATAAGCTTGTCCACAGCCAGCTGCGACCTACCGTATTAAATACATGGCTGGCTAATAGATCCACAGGCAATTTTAAGTGCCGTGGCTGTAAAGCCTGCCCATTTATCTCCTTAACTAACACCTTCCATAACTGGAGGATACAAAATCATTCACAGTAAGGCAATTTATTAACTGCAGAACGAGGGTTGTCATATATCAAGTTGTATGCCAATGCAATAAGAAATACGTTGGCAAAACAATTAGAGAGTTTCGCCAACGTATTTTAGAGCATTTGGGAGCTATCCTCAATCACTGGATACTCCTTAGCCAATCACATCCACCACATGCATCAAGGAGACATTCTGGTCTCCGGTTGCTGGAATAGAAAGTGTCCCCCCCAACCCTAGAGGGGGGTGCATGGAATCGTCTCATTTTGCAGAAGGGATCAAAATGGATCTATATGTTCTAGGAACATAACCACCAGGCGGCATTAAAAAATAGCCGGCTTTCTATTCTCCCCCTTTATTTAAGGTATCCCTTTGTGGTTTGCATTTTGGTCCACCCTTAGTATCACTGCAATTTAATAATTCTGGCTATTATGTATACTTACCATCATTACATATTATAGCATGTAGTCTCCTCACCTCAGGTAGTTTATGCATCTCAGGTTCGTCTTTTGTATGTATCCCTCTTTTTATTATTTATTTAGTATTTTTATTTATTTACTGTGTCTTATTGTATATATCCTTTGAAATTATTTATTTATTTTGTCCCATTTAGTAACATCTGTGTAGTAGCCATTAGTCTTTGTCACCTTTATTATCTGTCAAGTATACGAAGTGGCTAATTCTCATTGCAGGCTCTGCATTGGTTCGTTAACAAATGATCACCCTCCTTCATAGCATCCCACGTCACCACCTTTGAAAATGCCTCCGCGAAACGTGTGTCAGGTGGGTGGCGGGACCAGGATGATGTCATGACGCACCTCCATCGGGTTGTGGGTGAGAGGCACTGCTGAGTGCCGGCTTCAGTCGCGAGCTGCTATTTTGCATGTCTAATCCATACACACACCCTGAGCTGTTGTTAGCAGCATAATGTGATTGTCTGACAGGGTAAATTTGTGCTTTCTGCTTACTGTTGCTGCATCGTGATGACGATTTCTGTGGGTACATTAGGTATTTAACACTGTATTCCCCTGATTGAAGCAGGAACCCTTTATATGTTGCGACTGCAATTTGAAGTGTAGCAGCTTCTTAGATACAAAGTATTTGCTACTCTTGCGACTTTCACCCCACCCATTGATAGCTTGCTCTCTTGAAACCCCTTATTTACTCCTAATAGTGCATGTCCCTAGTATAGTATAGGAGGCTATAACTTGATTCGGGCTAAGACCCGTGCCTCAGGGCCAAGCTAACACACTTTGTGGGCCATTCCACACCTCTTGCACTGTGAAACACTATATCAATTTGTACATCACAATTTTGTGACTTTTCTGTTAATGTTGCTCTAGACGTGAAAACATTAATTGTGTGAGTAGTGCCTGATTCAATGCACTAGATTAATATAATCGGTCTGATATTTTTCTTGCGCCGAGTGTGATTTTCTGGGGGAGTATCCCTATATATCTGTATCTTCGGTATTGTGAGCGTCATGACGGTCAATGCCTGGTTACCTGTTCAAACAGCACAGGTTTTTAACATAATTGTTTAGTGCTGGACTTAGGGATTTTGTGATAAGTTATTGTGAGCTATCTCACCATCAATAAGTACATATCTACTAGTCAATTCTCCCTTAGTTCCAGTTTATGTTTAAGTGTTTGTTGGTTTGTTTTATGTGTTAGGTCATTGTTTATTAAGTATATTTGTTTAGATGTATCACCATTTATTTTAACTATTTGAATAAAGTATAATTTTTTAATTATAATTCATCATTCCAAACTTTCAATGAGTGCTTGTTAAAGGGTGTTTCCTTTCTTCCCATTTCATGCTCAGATACAAAGAAAGATTGTGGTGGTAGGGGACTTCATTATTAGGAAGTTACAGAGGGCAAACTGTTGCCGTGACCGCATGAACCGAACAGTTTGTTGTCTCCTGGGTGATCGGGTTCGGCACATTGCGAATCGGGTAGACAGATTGTTGGGGGGGGGGGGGCTGGGATTGACTCAGCAATCTTGGTACACGTTGGCACCAATGACAAATTTAGAGAAAGATGGAGGGTCCTAAAAAATGATTACAGGGATCTAGGCCAAAAACTTAAGGCAAGAACCTCCAAGGTAGTATTTTCTGAAATACTACCAGTGCCATGCGCTACCGCAGGGAGACAGTCAGAGATCAGGGAGGTTAATGCATGGCTAAGAAAGTGGTGCAGGAAGGAGGGGTTTGGGTTTTTAGAGAACTGGGACTCCTTTTCTGAGAGGTGCCATCTATATTCTAGGGACAGATTGCACCTCAATGAAGAGGGATCTTCTGTGCTAGGGGGGAGAATGCTAAAAAGGTTGGAGGAGATTTTAAACTAAGATGAAGTTGGGAGTGGAATGAAACAGATAATGAACTAAATGGAATAGAGGAGGATACAAGTTGGTATGGAGGTAGAATGGGGGCAAGTGCGAGTTTGACAAGCAGTGAGACACCCCTATTAAATACAGATAATACTAGAAAACTTCTAAAGACTAAACCAAGTGGGTGCAGAAAGGAAGGAGCAGATAAGATAATAGTACAGGCTGAAAAAAAACTTAAATGCATGCTTGCTAATGCAAGAAGCCTGACAGATAAAATGGGGGAGCTTGAATTAATAGCTGCAAGGGAGCAGTATGATATCATAGGCATTACTGAAACATGGTTGGATGGAACTCATGTCTGGACAGTTAATTTAGAGGGTTATTCCCTTTTTCGGAAGGATCGAACAAATAGAAGGGGAGGTGGAGTATGTTTATATGTTAAACCGGATCTCAAACCTATTATAAGGGATGATGTTTATGAAGGGAATGATGAAAATGTAGAGACTTTGTGGATGGAAATTAGCAGTGGAGGTAAAAGTATAAAGAAAATGTTTGTGGGAATATGTTATAAACCACTCAATATCTGTGAGATGGAGGAAGCTAAACTACTTTTACAAATGGAAAAGGCATCAAAACTGGGTCATGTTTGCATAATGGGGGATTTTAATTATCCAGACAGAGACTGGGGCAATGAGATTAGCGTTACAACAAAAGGAAACAGGTTTTGGGGGTGCTTAAAGACAATTATATGACCCAAATTATTGAGGAACCAACCAGGAGAGGGGCAATACTGGATTTGGTCATATCAAACAATGTAGAAGTAATAACAAATATTCAAGTCCTGGAACATTTGGGTAACAGTGATCATAACATGGTCTCATTTGAAATAAATTATCAAAAAATAGATTTCTTGGGTTCAACAAAGACCCTAAACTTTAGAAAGGCAGATTTTAATAAACTGAGGTCTAATCTAGAAGTAATACATTGGGATGATGTTTTTGCAGGGAAAAATGTAGAAGATAAATGGGCAATCTTTAAAACATTGCTAGAAAAGCACACTTATCAGTGTATACCCTTGGGTAATAAGTATAAAAGAAATAAGTCAAAATCAATGTGGCTAAATAAATAGGTAGGGGAGGAAATAGACAAGAAGAGGAAGGCCTTTAGATTCTTTAAGCCAGAAGGGACGGAGACATCGTATCAGAATTATAAGGAATGTAACAAAAATTGCAAAAGGGCAATCAAATTAGCAAAAATGGATAATGAAAAAAGGATTGCAATAGAAAGTAAGGTCAACCCTAAAAAGTTCTTTAAGTACCTTAATAACAAAAAAATGAGAATAGAAAATATAGGACCCTTTCAGTGTGAGATGGGTAGGCAGATTATTGGAGATAAGGAAAAAGCTGAGGAATTAAATAAATTCTTTGCCTCTGTGTTTACCAGGGAAGAATCAAGTTCAATAGTAGTGCCACAGGAGGAAGCCACAACCTCCATATTAATGAACAATTGGTTACAATAACTGACGAAAAAGTTCATAAGCGGCTTGAAAAAATTAAAGTAAATAAGGCACCTGGCCCCGATGGCATACATCCAAGAGTTCTCAAGGAGTTAAGCTCAATAATAGCCAAACCATTATATTTAATATTCAAGGACTCCATTTCCACAGGCTCAGTACCACAAGATTGGCGTAAAGCAGATGTAGTGCCTATATTTAAAAAGGGAGCTAGATCACAACCGGGAAATTACAGACCTGTAAACCTGACTTCAATAGTAGGGAAACGACTTGAAGGTTTAATACAGGATAATATTCAGGAATACCTACTGTAATGGAAAACAAAATGATTAGAAATAGTCAGCATGGATTTATGAAGGATAGATCTTGCCAAACTAACCTTATTTGTTTCTTTGAGGAGGTAAGTAGTAATTTAGACCAGGGTAATGCAGTTGATGTGGTCTACTTAGATTTTGCAAAGGCTTTTGATACGGCTTCACACAAAAGGTTGGTGTACAAAATAAGGAAAATTGGACTCAGTAATAATATATGCACCTGGATTGAAAACTGGTTAAAGGACAGACACAGAGGGTTGTCATAAATGAAACTTTTTCAGGTTGGGCTAAAGTCGTGAGTGGAGTACCTCAGGGATCGGTACTGGGACTCCTGCTTTTTAACTTGTTTATTAATGACCTTGAGGTTGGAATCAAGAGCAAAGTCTCCATCTTTGCTGATGATACTAAATTGTGTAAGGTAATAGAATCAGAGCAGGATGTAATTTCTCTTCAGAAGGACTTGGAGAGACTGGAAACATGGGCATGCAAATGGCAAATGAGGTTTAATACAGATAAATGTAAGGTTATGCATTTGGGATGCAAGAATATAAAGGCGACTTACAAATTAAATGGAGATATATTGGGGGAATCCTTGATGGAGAAGGATTTAGGAGTGCTTGTAGACTGCAGGCTTAGCAATAGTGCCCAATGTCATGCAGTAGCTGCAAAGGCAAACAAGATCTTATCTTGCATCAAAAGGGCAGTGGATGGAAGGGAAGTAAACATAAGTATGCCCCTTTACAAAGCACTAGTAAGACCACACCTTGAATATGGAGTACAATTTTGGGCACCAATCCTAAGAAAATACATTATGGAACTAGAGAGAGTGCAGAGAAGAGCTACCAAATTAATAAAGGGGATGGACAATCTAACTTATAAGGAGAGGCTAGCTAAATTAGATTTATTTACATTAGAAAAGAGGCATCTAAGAGGGGATATGATAACTATATACAAATATATTCGGGGACAATACAATGAGCTTTCAAAAGAACTATTCATCCCACGGGCAGTACTAAGGACTTGGGGCCATCCCTTAAGGTTGGAGGAAAGGAAATTTCACCAGCAACAAAGGAAAGGGTTCTTTACAGTAAGGGCAGTTAAAATGTGGACTTCATTACCCATGGAGACTGTGATGGCCGATACAATAGATTTGTTCAAAAAAGGTTGGGCATCTTTTTAGATGGGAAAGGTATACAGGGATATACCAAATAAGTATACATGGGAAGGATGTTGATCCAGGGATTAATCCGATTGCCAATTCTTGGAGTCAGGAAGGAATTAATTTTTACCCTTAATGGGGTTTTTTGTTTGCCTTCCTCTGGATCAATAAGTAAGTATAGATATAGGATAAAGTATCTGTTGTCTAAATTTAGCATAGGTTGAACTTGATGGACCTATGTCTTTTTTCAACCTCATCTACTATATAACTATGTAACTATGTAACTGTATAGAAAATGAGGTATATTTATTAAAACAAATGGTTTATAGTGGGAGGCTATACCACTTTTTTTGAAGCTGCACAGTACTCCTAGGAACTGATTGCTGGGATTCTATTCGACTTCTCTGGAATATCATCAAGTTTAATCAATTGGACTTTATCCTTTTCGGATTATCCTACACTGTTTTCACATCGTCACTGTTTGGTTTATAAATGTATATATATATATATATATCTTTATCGCTATATTCATATATAATCTCTCTATATCTCTCTTATATCTCCTCTCTATCTCCCTTCCGGATTATAAGTATAAATTTACTGGTAATATATTATTTAGTTATTAGCACATTTACAAGATATATATGTATTTTCACATATCACCTAACTAATTAGCGCTGCTTTTTGTGTGTTTTTTGTGATTATATATAGAGAGAGAGAGAGAGAAAAAAGAGAAAAAGCGCCCGATCCATGTGTAAAATCCAATAACAACATTTTAATATAAGATATTAAGACAAATGCACACTCACAATTTGTCAATGCAAAATAAGCATTGTATGGGTAAACCCATGCGCCAACATGTGTCTGCTCGCCGACCGCTTGCTTCAATACGTCAGACCTCACTGCTGCCGGTGTGACACGATCAGATGTCCCTCCGGCAATTCAGATAAACAGCCTCTGGTTCCTGGCAGAAGACGCACGAGCTACTCCACCACCGTAGCCCTACACTGCTACCCGCTCCGCAAAACCACGTGCCCTACACGTTTCTTCCGGTTAACGGATTTCATCAGGGGATAACGTGCATTCTCATTGGGCTGCTATTTAAGAATGTTTCTGTCCAATTGCAGCTTGTGAATAAAATACGCCCAATTTTACCATAGATTAGGCCATCTGTGCTAACAATGATTAGTTGTAATATCAACTAATTACTATGTAACAGCTTATATACTATGCATAATACAATAATACAGAAAGATGAAATTATATCAGAAATATAGATATACATTAGTTAAACATTGATATACATATAACTGCAATTATATAAACAGTATCCCATTGTTTTTAGATTACTGGGTTTGTATTTAATTCTCAAACTCTAATGATTGTAAATTAATAGATAATTACAGTTACATGAACATATAACAATATATTTTAAATGCATTATCTAGAATTAATAAAATTACAGAGACGTCAGAAATTATTAATAAAAATGTCAATGATCAATAATGTTTTCTTGATTTTAAATATATATATTTTACTTTTACATACAGTTCTTATTTCTCCAATAAACATTATATCTTTACTAATAAAATAATTGGATATTGAAATAGCATTTATTGTATCACTACAAGATAGGCTTTATGGGATAGTATAGATATGATGGTTTAAACATATAAATAATATTAGAAATGAATAATTATGAAAGATTAAAGTTATATATATTATTGTTCTAGATGGCTAGTTCCTTCATAGAATTTATTTATGAAACCAATTCCGCAATAGTCAAATTCGATTACTATAAAAAAAGAGATGTACAAATGAACATGAATTATCAATCCATTCATAATATTACAAATAAAAAACATACAAATTCAAATGATCAATTTCACCTCAATAGAACCACAAATATAAATAAGAATGTAACTGATAAAAAATATGTATTGAACAATGATGTACATAAATTTAAACCTAAGAAACACTGGTGGGATATGTCAAACAAATAGTACAATAATGGATAAAAATGAAAGAAATATTAAATCAAAAATATTAATAAAGGAATATAAAAACCCTAACTCAAAGCTTATGCTGAAAATGCTAAAGTAATCATAAGTGGCTTCTTTATATCTACAATCATAGAGACAAAGGAAGAAAGAGAACAAGTCACAAAACCAGACAATCCAGATATCATAATCCATATTGATTTAATGGTCTTTGTTTGTAAGTTGAAATAAAGTCAAATAAAATTGTGTGATATTATAAATTGTTGATTGTGTATTTGTATTTTATCTATATAAAAAATATATTTATATAATATATTTTAGTCCTGTGAATTGTGTATGTGTTTATGAAATAATTAAAAATTGATCTAATATTAACCTATATTTAATATAAAGTGATTGTAAGGGAAGTGGGAAAGATTTACTATGTGAATCTATGTGTGCAAATTAAATATGTAGGGATGTCGTGCAACCATATATATGCATATGTGAAGAAATAATAATATATAATTTAATTATTTACCCAGCCAAAGGCCCCTGAAGCCACCACCACACAAAAGAACAGAGGGAACATGCTAAACATGTTCAATCCAGACATCTGTCCCTCCATAAGGGATGCGAATAAAAGGGACCTCTCTACACTATGGTGCTTGTATCAATGCAATCGTTGAGACCCCTTGGACTCAACGTATCTAATACATAGATCAAATAGGTCTCCCGGGGGGTTAATCTCCTATATATATCACCACTTAGCAATTTAGATGGAATATGCTCTAAACCTGATACAGAGAGTGAAGAAGGATCCTTATTGTGTTTTTCAAGATAATGTCTATGTTCCAGGAAATGCGTACTTAAAGTACGCACTGTCCTGCCAATATATTGGTAGCCACAAGGGCATGTGATGACATAAACTAAAAATTTTGATAGGCAATTGACATGAAACTTCACAGTATGAACTGATTTATTATAATGTGATGTAATTTGATCTACTTTATTTAAATGTCCACATGTCAAACATCTTGTGCGCCCACGGGGAAAATTTCCATTTTTTAGTGTTTTGCTATTGGGATGATCCACATTTAGTTTTAAACGACTTGGGGCTAATATTGTTTTTAAACTTCTTGCTTTCTGAAAGACCACAGGTATTTTTGATGGTAATTTTTTACCTATAATTGGATCTCTCAGAATTATGCTCCAATGTCGATTCAAGATGGATATTATACCCCGTGCAGCATTATTATATGTAGTAATGAAAAGAGGAGAATTGTTCAATGATTTTGATTCACCTAACATTTTATTCTTTGATTTGTTTCCTATTGTTTTCTCAAGCAGGGAGGTGCGATTGAGTGCGCCGACCTGTCTGAAAGTTTCATGTATGACATGTGGATCATATCCTTTGGATAGAAATCTTTTGACAAGCAAATCCCCCTGGGCCAGATAGTCCGAGTCAAGAGAACAATTTCTCCTGACTCTAAGGAACTGGCCCCTGGGGATATTTTCTTACCATTTTTTATAATGATTACTTTTACTGTGAAGATAACCGTTGGCTGCGACCTTTTTGAAATGAGTTTTTGTAATGATTTTAAATTCCTCACTGACACCGAGTTCTAGATCTAAAAAGACCATTTTCTGCCTATTTGTTTCGAAGGTGAATTTTAGATCCATGTTATTGATGTTATATGAATTTAATTGTGCTTCAAGCTCGTCCTGATGTCCATCCCAGATGATACTGAGATCATCTATGTAACGGCCATAGAACACCAGGCTCGCCCCCAGTCCCGCATTGCCCCACACATGGAGATCCTCCGACCAACCCATGTAGAGGTTAGCATAACTGGGGGCAAACCTGGTTCCCATGGCCATCCCACAGGTCTGTAAATAAAAAGATTCTTCAAATAAAAAGTAGTTGTGAGTTAAAATAAATTGTATGGCCTGTAAAATAAATGTAGTTTGAATATTACCGATTTTGTCTTCCTGATCTAAGAAATATTTGACTGCTGTTAGACCTTTGTTATGTTTGATGCAAGTATAAAGTGATGCTACGTCGCATGTTGCCCAGATGTATGTGGGTTTCCATGGAATTTTTGAGATAGAGTTGATGACGTGCAGCGTGTCCCTTAGATATGATCTTAATTTGGTCACTATAGGCTATAGAAAATAATCCACGTATTAGGACACGCTGGACGTCATCGACTCTATCCCTGAAACAATAGGTGTACCGGGAGGAACTGTTAAATGTTTGTGTAATTTGGGAATATGACAGAATATGGGTGTTATAGGAGCTCAAATATACAAAAAATTAAATTCAGCTTTATTTATAACATCCATATTTAGGGCTTTAGATAGAAGTCCTTAAACTGTGTCTGGAAGCCCTCCATAGGATCCTCTTTTAAAACACAGTAAGATGACTCATCACCCAAAAGGCAGTAAGCCTCCAACAAATAGTCTGATCTATCTTGGATAACAATTCCCCCTCCCTTGTCAGCTTGACTAATAATTAAATTGGTCATTTGACCCAATTCTTTTATTGCCATATTTTCTTCTTTAGTTAGATTCCTTTTTTGAAGAATGACAGTGTTTTGACATATAGATTCAAAGTCCATTAACACCATAGCATAAAAGGTCTCTATAAAAGATCCCTTGGATTGATAGGGAAAAAAGGTTGATTTTGGTGTAAATGGAGAATGAATTATGGCTTCCAAATTTGATGCCCTAGAATCAATAGAATTTTGTAAAGTGTCATCGCAGACAACGGTAGATTGTAAGATTTCTTGATCTATCACAATTGGAATTTCCACTTGGGAAATTGATGTGAGATCAAATTCATGTGTTGACAACTGACTTAATCCTTGTGTTTGAGTGGTTTTTGATGGTGATGAATTTTCTACAAGTATAGAGGTCATTGCATTGATACAAGCAACTTCCTGTGTAGAGAAAATCTCCTTTTTGTCTCTGTTTTGTAACATAAAATGTCTCATAAGAGTGATCTTTCTGATGTATTTGTTTAAATCAACAAATAGATCAAATTTGTTTGGAAGACTGCTGGGTGCAAATGAGAGGCCCTTGGCTAGGAGTGAAATTTGGTTGGTTGATAATATAAAAGATGATAAATTAAAAATACCATGACTTTCTGGATTGCTGATCATTAACCTGTTCTCTTTCTTTCTTTGTTGGCGCTTCCCTCCTCAGACTCCTCGCTGTCTCTCTTTCTTCACTGTGGTGTGTACGCTTGATAAGATGGTTGGCGATCCCATAATGGATACATTTTCCCTTTCTCCCGAGTTTCCTGTTGTGTCACTAACTCAAAAAAAGAAGCAGTATGTGATTTTTTAGTTGTTACAGATTCAGAATTAGATTTAGAGTTATCTCTCATTTGAACTTTGGGTATTGCTCCCTTACTTTTAGCCTGTTCTTTTTTGTCTTCCACTGATGTACCTTGATCCTGTGATACTTTTTCATCCTGTAATACTCAAATTTATTTTCCACATGACATGCATATTGAGATTTTTTTGATGATATGTTTTCGTCTTTTTTGGGTTTAGCTTTATCAATAGTTTTTGATGTATGCGCATGTCCTTGGTCCCTACTGTTATCTCTATATTTGCCAGATTTGGCATATTTGTCATGTCTATGTGGAGTATAATGTCTAGATTTATCTCTTCTTTCATGACGTCTCCAATCCCTTACTTTGTCTGTGGCATAGTCCATCTGGTCTCTAGCATACTTATTGTCTTTACGTTCAGTAATTTCCCTTTCATATTGAAGTTCCCTTGAGTCAACCAATTTGTCAAGTTCTAAGAATTCTTCACTCTACAAATGGTACTAATGTTTCTTGTATCTGTTCTATTTCTTTGGCTATATCCAACAATTTACCCTCCCTATATGAGATGAGTAACTTAATCAAAGTAAATGAACATGTTTCTAAAGTACCATTCAAATTAGTAGAAAATTCTACATTTGTTTCGAAAGTAGTTTTTTTTTATTAATCTAAGTCCTCTAGGGACCATCTTATTGTCTAAATAATTTTGTAATGACAATAAATCCAACCAGTGTTTCATTTCTTCTTTGGCCAGCCTTTCAAGAATAAAAAGCTGGTTTTAAATCTATACTATCCTCTGTAGTCTCTGTCAGAAATTGCATACTTTTGTCTTCTAAAAGCCTTTCTTTGCTAGATTTCATCATATTGGTGATTTTTTGTCAAAAGGAGATATACCGTGTGACTGCGTCCACTTACCGACTACCGTCAATGGTTGCAAAGAACAAACAGTGAATGTAAAATTTGACAGCGCCTGGATGTGTACCAGCCCCACAGCAGACTCCTGATAACACACAGACCGCCAGAAATAGTTAGCACAGATGACCGATAAAAATACAATTGTACAAAATTTAAATGGGAACTCGGATGGTAGTTCTATAAGAATGGTGAGTGTGAAAAAGTAAAAAATATATTAAAAATAAAGAAAAATGATGTAAAAAACATGAAAAAATATATATGTGAAAAAAACACAAAAATTATATGTTGTAAATCTATAAAAAACAAAAAAAAAATATAAAAAATTATATATATGAAACAAAATAAAAATGGGTGTTCCTTCACATAGATGATAGATGATCTTTGTATGGAAATTAAAACGTCCGGGCTGCTACTTCTTTGGGGTCAGCAACCTCCCAGCAAATTCTAATAGAGAAAAAAGAGAAAAAGCGCCCGATCCATGTGTAAAATCCAATAACAAAATTTTAAGAAAAGATATCAAGACAAATGCACAGACAATTTGTCAATGCAAAATAAGCATTGTATGGGTAAACCCATGCGCCAACTTGTGTCTACTCGCCGACCGCTTGCTTCAATACATCAGACCTCACTGCTGCCAATGTGACACGATCAGATATCCCTCCGGCAATTCAGATAAACAGCCTCTGGTTCCTGACAGGTTGTATTGGATACTGCGTGCGGCTCAGGGAAAGTCCTCCCCTTCCTGGCAGAAGACGCCCGAGCTACTCCACCACCGTAGCTCTGCAAAACCACGTGCCCTACGTGTTTCTTCCGGTTAACGGATTTCATCAGGGGATAACGTGCATTCTCATTGGGCTGCTATTTAAGAATGTTTCTGTCCAATTGCAGCTTGTGAATAAAATACGCCCAATTTTACCATAGATTAGGTCATCTGTGCTAACAATGATTAGTTGTAATATCAACTAATTACTATATAACAGCTTATATACTATGCATAATACAATAATACAGAAAGATTAAATTATATCAGAAATATAGATATACATTAGTTAAACATTGATATACATATAACTGCAATTATATAAACAGTATCCAATTGTTTTTAGATTACTGGGTTTGTATTTAATTCTCAAACTCTAATGATTGTAAATTAATAGATAATTACAGTTACATGAACATATAACAATATATTTTAAATGCATTATCTAGAATTAATAAAATTACAGAGACGTCAGAAATTATTAATAAAAATGTCAATGATCAATAAATGTTTTCTTGATTTTAAATATATATATTTTACTTTTACATACAGTTCTTATTTCTCCAATAAACATTATATCTTTACTAATAAAATAATTGGATATTGAAATAGCATTTATTGTATCACTACAAGATAGGCTTTATGGGATAGTATAGATGTGATGTTTAAACATACAAATAATATTAGAAATTAATAATTATGAAATATTAAATTTATATATATTATTGTTCTAGATGGCTAGTTCCTTCATAGAATTTATTTATGAAACCAATTCCGCAATAGTCAAATTTGATTACTATAAAAATGAGATGTACAAATGAACATGAATTATCAATACATTCATAATATTACAAATAAAAAACATACAAATGTAAATGATCAATTTCACCTCAATAGAACCACAAATATAAAGAAGAATATTACTGATAAAAAATATGTATTGAACAATGATGTACATAAATTTAAACCTAAGAAACACTGGTGGGATATGTCAAACAAATAGTACAATAATGGATAAAAATGAAAGAAATATTAAATCAAAAATATTAATAAAGGAATATAAAAACCCTAACTCAAAGCTTATGCTGAAAATGCTAAAGTAATCATAAGTGACTTCTTTATATCTACAATCATAGAGACATAGGATGGTCCATACCACAAGACTTATCTCAAGCAGTATCAATAGATAAGACTTGATGTGATTTATATAAACCATTAGTCAGCCACACCAAGATAAAAGAAAATAGTGTGGTTTTTCAATGATTTTATAATCTGCAGGTTATACCAAGTGAGGACATATGGACGCCAATAAAAACTAGACCCAATGAACAGATGGTATAGTATAGAGATTCCATCGTTCAAATATCAGAAATTTGTAAATTCATTGGAGGGATCGCCAAAGAAAGAAAGAGAACAAGTCACAAAACTAGACTGCTGTGGGGCTGGTACACATCCAGGTGCTGTCAAATTTTACATTCAATAAATATATATATATAGATATATAGATAATATATATAATATAATATATATAATATATATATTATATATATATATATATATTTGAATGTAAAATTTGACAGCACCTGGATGTGTGGGCTGGTACACATCCGGTGCTGTCAAATTTACATTCGATATAACTATAATATATATAATATATAATATAATATATATATATATATATATATATATAATATAGATATATAATGTAAAATTTGACAGCACCTGGATGTGTACCAGCCCCACAGCAGTCTATATATATATATATATATATGCAAATACAACTGTATGCTCATCTGCGTGTCTCAGGCAGGTCTGCAACCCCGCCTTTCCCCATTATCACCCAGCATACAGCACTTCCACTGCATCAAGGGATTCTGGAAATGACATGCAAATGAGCACACAGTGTCACTTTTTGCCTCAAAACCCATTTTAACATGGTTCCCTATAGGCTTAAGCTTGCTGCATGGTTCACAGCTTTGAGCACAGCCAGGGTTAAGGTGCATACCCAGAAGACCACCCACAGACAGCTGTTTCGACCTTAATGGGTCTCATCAGTGTGGGGTTGATTTTAACTGGGTATGCAAAGAGGCTATATTTTTAGAGGCAAAAAGTGACACTATGTGCTCATTTGCATGTCATTTCCCAGAATCCCTTGCTGCAGTGGAAGTGCTGTAGCTGGTGATAATGGGGAAGGCGGGGTTGCAGACCTGCCTAAACATGCAGATGTGCATACAGTTGTATTTGCATATTGTGCTTTCCTGTGGGGTTTTTGTCACTTTTTTTACTACAACCATAACTTAACTCAGATATTATGGTATATAATATATATAATAATATATATATAATTATATATTATATATAATATATATATAGTATACAAAGCTTGCCTTAAACTAGCCCGGTTACATTCTGCGTATGTGCTGGGTGTAACCTGGCTAGTTTAAGGCAAGTTTAAGGCATTTCTGCATTGACTAATGACCCATAGGATTAACAAAGCAGGGGTCCCTGGCAGTCCCAGTTTGAATGGGACTGCCAGGGACCCCCGCTGTTAATCTGATGGGCCATTAATCAATGCAGAAATGCTGGGTCTAATCACATAGGATGAGTCCATGAAGGGTAATCTCAGTTATGAGAGATCAAGACTCCGCGCGCGCGGTGCACGGCTTCCTACTCCTGTGATAGACACCAGTAATCGGGGATTATTAAAAGAAATTTTATTTGTAGTACTATATTGGATTATGTGTTGCTAATACATTATCTATCTCTCATATTGGGGCCCTGCCGCTTATGCTAAGTGCGCTTTTGTGTTTTTTTCTTGTTATGTTGCAGCCTCCCTTGATGCTAGGGTATTGTGAACAATCAGATGCTAGAAATTACCTTACTTTGAGAGTATAAGGGGAGAGAAAAGGGACACAGGCCACAGTAATTCCCAACAAACTACTTTAAACACTATGGACCTAAATCAAGGAGCTTTTAACAAGTCAAAGCACATTACAATTCACCCCCCCACCTGTGCCCACATGACAATGCACTACTTGTGTGTATAGAGTGTGGTGCTAGTTAACCAGATAACAGATGGTAAACAAGTGCCCACCATGCGTTGTGTGCTCACACATGGGGATTAATATCACCACAAACCTTGTGTATATACCATACGACGGCACCATGGTAGAAATCATACTCACCATACGTTAGGGCAAAAGTTTTTCATAGCACGCAAACAAACCATATTAGGTCTGGTGAATCCAGATCATATACAATCACAACTGGCAGTTCTAACTGCAAAACTATGTGCCTAGGTTCATGGCGTGAATACAAATAGTCTCGTATCAATAAAGATGAGCTAAAGCAGTGTGATTGACAAATGTATGTGTGCCTATGTGTCAAGAGCCACATTCTTGGTCCAAACGAACAGGGGATAAGGGTATGCCATAATGCGCGAAACAGACGTTAATAAAAAAGTGCCATCACAACCGTTATCTTGAAGAAAATCAGACCCCAATTGCACATGTCGTGTCACCACGTGACATCACTCTTCAACTTCGCAAGGACAAAACTATACACCATTGAGGACACGTTTGAAACACACCGTAAAGCTGTATCCATACAGTAGACTGTACACAGCCTATTTGTATAGGTATAGATTATGGCCATGTTAATTGTCAATTAAAATGTTTATTGTTCTTTGCTTTTTCTTTAGTGTACAGTAGCGTTTGTAGCCTATAGCTCAGAGATTCAATTGTTTCACACCAAGCTGAATAATTTCTGAACTGAGTGTACTCTATGAGGGATTTCTTGTCTGTCTCTCTTGCCTAGGGAAACCATTTTCGTGTACTGAGGAAAATCCTGGGTATCAATGTACCAAGACTACAAGATCGAAAATTGTTGGTGAGACACGGGTGTTGAGACTCACCTTGCACAATATAAGACGTCACATGTTCATTATCCTCGACACTTTTCGACGGAGCCCTGGAAGTCTAACCCGTAAATACTCGCTTCACCACAGCAACAGCCAATACAAATAAACCACCAAAGCACTGCCAAGTTGCCAATAATAAATAACTAAGCATTATACTGTGAACGTCTGTTTGATGCCCAAACCTGGAAAACATGCCGTGGGACCACTAGCAGCAGGACTAACATGCTTCGGCTAAAGGCCGTTTAACACCTAAAGACCCTTGCTCACGTGAATACTAATATTTAAGTATTTTCTATGTATGTATGTCACATTGGATGTAGCATGGCATTGCTGTCGTTTTGGTATACATGTCAGCTAGCACTCCGCTTTGACACACACACACATATATACTTATATACCTATATGATATATATATATCATAGTATATAGTATACTATATATATATATAGAGAGATGAGATCTGAGAGGTAGAGATAGATAGAGAGATGATAATAGTGTAGATTAGATAGAAAACAAAAAACAAAAAGAAGCGCAAGCTCCGTAACCCGTAACACAGGGGCAATAGGGAGACGGCCAATAGGGAGAGTTCAGAGCGGACAACATCCCAATAGAATGTGTCGTGTGAGTGAAGAGATATTGGGAATTGCGGGGGCAGAAATGCGCAAGCGGGGGGACTATTCTCTAGCAGCACAGGGGAATAGTTCCTACCAGCACATGGGGACCTCAGGACTTCTCAGATACCAAATATAATGATACGGTAAAAACGGAGGGGGAAGGGGGGAGGGGGGGAGGGTGGGGGAAGGGACAGAACGAATGAAGGTGACTCTCGCTTAGCCGTAATTAATAAATTTTGCTACATCGGTAAACAAAGTGCACGGGGGGAATGGGAAGAATCATGAAATGGGAAGAAAGGACACAACCTTGTAGACAATACGCACTCATTGAAAGTTTGGAATGATGAATTATAATTAAAAATTACTACTTTATTCAAACTAGTGTCTTAACAAGCAACAATGCGTGATACATCTAAACAGAAAATACCTTAATAAACACATGACCTATTACACATAACAACACAAGCTAAGCCAATAAACACCTTAAACATAAACGGAACTAAGGGAGAATTGACTAGTAGGATATGGACTTATTGATGGGGAGATAGGCCTCACAATAACTTATCACAAATCCCAAGTCCAGCACAACACAATTATGTTAAAAACCTGTGCTGTTTGAACAGGTAACCAGGCTGTGACCGTTCATGACGCATCACAACTACCGAGATACAGATCATACTAAGGATCTCCCCAGACAAACCACACTCGCGCCAAGCGACCAACAAGTATCAGAACACTTATATTTAATCTAAGGGCATTGAATCATGCACTACTCACATCACAATTATGTTTTCCCGGCTTTAGGAGAAAACATTAACAGAAGTCACCAAAGTTATTTACTGTACAAATGATGTAGTGTTGTTTCACAGGCAAGAGGTGTTCGGAATGGCCCACCAACAGTGTGTATAGCTGGGCCACTGAGGCACGGTCTTAGCTCCCCGAATCAAGTTATAGCGCTCCTATAATCACGAGGGACATGCACTATTAGGAGTAATATAAGCGGGTTTCAAGAGAGCAGGCATCACCATGGGTGGGGTGAAGAGTCTGACAAGCCAGTACGCAAATAATTGTATCTAAGAAGTGCTACCACTTCAAATTGCAGTGTCGCAACATATAAAGGGTTCCTGCCTTGGAAAATAAAATACATAATTTTCAAAGCGATATATACAAAAGACACAGATACAATAAATTAAAATCAACTAAATAAATAATAAAAAGAGGAGATAAATACAAACGACGAAAACCTGAGATGTATAAACTACTTGCAGGCTGAGGAGACTACATGATAAAATGTACACTGCATGTAGAGTAACAGATAGCCAGAATTTATTAAATTGCAGTGATACTAAGGTGCTGGACCAAAATGGCAAACCCACAAAGGGACCCTTAAATAAAGGGGGGAGAATAGAAAGCCCTCATTTATGATGCCTGGTGTTTTGGTGTTCCATAGAACATTAGATCCATTTGTATTCATTCTGCAAGATGAGACGATTACCAGTCACCCCTATAGGGTTGGGGGGGAACTTCTATTCCCAGAACACCGGAGACCCGGAAATGTCTCCTGATGCATGTGGTGGATGTGATTGGTAAGGGACCGTGTCCAGGGATTGCGCGATAGATCCCAAATGCTCCTAAAATAAGTTGGCGAAACTTCTCTATGTTATGCCAAACCTAAGTTTCTTATGCATTGGCATACAACTTGATAATGGACAACACCTGGTTCTGCAGTTAATAAATTGCCGTACTGTGAATGATTTTGTATCATCCCCCCAGTTATGGAAGGGGTAAGGTTAAGGGATAACATGGGCAGGCTTTACAGCCACGGCACTTTACAATTTTTTCGCCTGGTGGATCTATTAGCCAGCCATGTATTTAGAAGTAAGGTCGCAGCTGGCTGATGGACGAGCTTATCTTTCACAATGCACAGTGCCCCTTCTAATGACCAGAGTAGGGGTGGTTCTTAAAAACTTCTCTAAGGTTGGTCCTCAGTAAGTACAGCCAGGGTATGTTCAAGATAGTATTGATTTCGGACAACACTGGTATTGACCGGTCCCCACAAAACTAATAAGCTTGGATTTTCTGCCTGTGTCTGTACTCAAAGGGAAACTTCTATCACTGAATTTCGCTCGCCGGTCAAGCTTAGAAATAGATCTCTGGCTGTAGCCTATGGCCCTGAACTCTCTCTTCATTTTGTCCGCCTCTATTTCAAAAAGTCTCCAGAGTGGAAACAATTTCTGCGAATTCTAAGAAATTGGCCTACAGGGGATACATTCTTTCAAACGTATTGGATGATGACTTTGAACGTAGAAGGCTATTGTAGCTGTTGTTTACGATGGACATGGTTTCTACTTATACCAGGGGTCCTCTCGAAATCTTAAGATCAAGAAGGTAATCTCCTGTGTGCCAATTTCAAAAGTAGGGTGAAGATTAACTAATGGTGTGTATATTCTCTTGACGAATTCAGTAAAAATGTCCGTGGAAGAAAAACAGAATTATAGGAATTGAGAATAAATTACAATTGAACATGGCTAACTTTATTAAAGATAAAGAATAAAAGAACGGAAATTCCAACAAAATTTCAACGAGACACAAAGGGCGGGTAAAATTTATTAGTCATTCATTTTGCCAGGAGAGAGAACTAGATTTCTCCTTAATGAGTCCTCAACTGTTGGGACGACTCCAAGATGAGGGTGTGGTAATGAGAGACAACCAAACGACCTGATTTTACGATATTACATTTTTAGAAGCAGGCACGAGTACCCCCTCTTCACGGAAAGGAGAAAACAGGAGAGGCCAAAAAGGATGGGCTAAGAGACAGGAACGTTTGGGCTTACAGAGGCGACGGACTCAGGAGCTACGAGGCACAGGACGACACTCAGCTTAAACACCAATCAAGTTATCAACCTTTCAGACCAAAACCTGACTAGGATCAGATCGTGCAGTTAAATAAAGGTGACTGTGTTGTCTGACATGCAGAAAACTTCAATATATTTGATGGTGTAAAAAGACACAACCTTTTTGGTAGAAACTCCTACTTAAATTCTTTAAAAGGAAAGAATGTTTTAAACGAAAAAATGACAGGTCTTATGCATTAGATAATGCAGTTGATAACACTGAGCCTTACCGCCCTCATTGAGGAATATAATCGAAACTGAGGAAAGGCCCTGTTTCAGACCCCTGAGACCAGGTTTCTAACTTTACTCCATTCTGACAACAGTTCAAACTTCGTCGAAAGTTTATAAGGCTGGGTTAGTAAAGATCTGGAAAAAAAACAATCTATCAGTCCAAAAAAACTTGATAATACCCCCTCCCTGAACATAAGGGTGTAAAAGACTACAAAGATGTGACGGATCACTGTAAAACCCTCTGAATAAGGAGGGAATACAGTTGATCATGAACATAGGATACATCAAAATTGGGTACCCATTATTATCTGACCCACTAGGTTATAAGACAGCTTAAGCAAAACGCGCCTACTATTCGTCCAGAAGTAGAGAATTCAAAGGACATCTTAGATCAGGGTAATGTACTAAGGGTCTTCTAAAAATGAATATGAGGTACGACTAGTTGTCACCAGCACCAGTTCTGTCAACATTCTACGTCTCCGAAAGATAATAATGGCATCTTGGCCCCCACCTGGACGCCATAGTGTCTGGGATTCCAACTGACAGAACAAAGCAGTAAGTACAAGATCAAATACTGAGAGACTTTGTACAAAAGTTGCACGATCCTGCACCTGAGAGACACAAAAGATGTCGAGAGATCAGCTCAATGCACATTGTTGCTGATGAGGATTACACTACTAATTAGCACTTGACGTCGAATCTTCTATGACCGTATTATTCATCAAGTGGGGATAGATCATGTAGCCTTCTTTCTCAATAGCAGGAGTGGGCGAATCCACTGAAGCATCATCAATTGGTGTTGGACCTATTGAGGTTCATTGTTGACCCACACTTCTTCACGTTAACGGTACATCTTTCACAAACTTAAGTCCGGCCATGGGGACCACATGCGCCGCCACGTACGCAAACCTTATCTTGGATGGTGGGAGGCGGAGGTGGTTTTCCAGGTACCAAAATGATGATATTACCAATCATATCTCTTGTGTGGGTCCGCCTTCACGATGATGGCTGATCCGTGGCAGGGGAACAGACATTATTTACTGAATTCGTCAAGAATGAAAACCAATGAGTTCAAATCTTCACCTTATTTTGAAATTGGCACACAGGAGAGACCTTCTTGACCTTACGGATTTCGAGAGGGACCTGGTACATAAAGTAGAAAACAACGGTCATCATAAAAACAACAGCTTACAAATAGCCGTCTCACGTTTTCGAAAGTATTCATCCAAGACGTGTTGAAACGAGGTATCCCTGTAGGGCAATTTCTTAGAATTCGAGACAGAAATTGTTACACTCTGGGAGACTGTTTGAAATGAGAGGTGGACAAATAGAGAGAGATTCAGGGCAAGAGGGCTAAGACCAGAGATCTAGTTTAAAGCTTGAAGCGGCGAGCGAAATTCCCCAGTGAAAGAGAGGTTTCCTATTGAGTGACAATAAGATCACGGCAGAATGTTCCCAAGCTTTATAGGTTTGTGTGGGGACCTTCATAACCAGCGGTCGAAATTAATGCTCTCTGAACAGACACTGGACTGTACTGACTGAGGAACCAGACCTTAGAGAGTTGTAAGTACCCACCCCCTACCTCTGGTCAGTGAGAAGGCACTGAATTTGAAAGATAACGCTTGTCCACAGCAGCTGCCGATACCGTACCGTTATTAAATAACATGGCTGGCTAATAGATCACGGCACATTTAAAGGGCCCAGTGGCGTGTAAAGCCTTGCCCATTTATGCCCTTAACTAACACCTTCCATAAACTGGAGGATACAAAAATCATTCACAGTAAGGCAATTTATTAAACTGCAGAACGGGGTTGTCAATTAGTCTAAGTGTATGCCAATGCAATAAAGAACTACGTTGGCAAAAACAATTAGAGAGTTCGACAAGTATTTAGAGGCATTGGGAGCTATCCTAATCACATGGATACTCCTTAGCCATATCATCCACCACAGCATCAAGTTTTTTTTGAGGACATTTTCTGGTCTCGGTTGCGAATAGAAATGTCCCCCCCAAACCTAGAGGGGGGTGACTGGAATCGTCTCACCTTTTGCGACGAAGGGATCAAAAAGGATTATATGTCTAGGGAACATAACCCACCAGGCGGCATTAAAAATGAGCCGGCTTTCATTTCTCCCCTTTTTGTAAGGTAGGTCCATTTGTGGTTTGCATTTTGGGTCACACCCTTAGTATCACTGCAATTTAATAATTCTGGCTACTTTATGTATAACTTACCATTCATTACATATTATAGCATGTAGAGCTCCTCACCCACGGTAGTTTATGCATCTCAGTTCGTCTTTTGTATGATCCCTCTTTTTATTATTTATTTAGTATTTTTATTGATTTACTGTGTCTTATGTATATATCCTTTGAATATTATATTTATTTTGTCCCCATTTAGGATAAATCGCTGTGTAGTAGCCATTAGTCTTTGCTACCTTTATTATCTGTCAAGTTATACGAAGGGCAATTCTCATTGCAGGTCTGCATTGCGTCGTAACAAAATGATCACCCCTCCTTCATAGCATCCCACGTCACCACCTTGAAAACTGCCTCGCGAAACGTGGTGTCAGGGGGGCGGGACAGGATGATGTCAGACGCACACCAATCGGGTTGTGTGGGTGAGAGCATTGGAGTGGATTGCGGCTTCAGTTACGCGAGCTGCTATTTTGCATTCTAATCCATAACACACACCTGAGCTGTTGGGTAGCAGGCATAGATGTGAGTTGTCTGACGGGTAAGATTTGTGCTTTATGCTTACTGGTGCTGCATGTGATGACGATTCTGTGGGTACACATTAGGTATTAACATGTATTCCCACTGATGAAGCAGGAACCTATATGTTGGACTGCAATTTGAAGTTTAGCAGCTTCTAGATAAAAAGAGTATTCTACCTTGCGACTTTCACCCCACCCATTGATAGCTTGACTCTCTTGAGAAACCCTTATTTAATCCTCGAAATAGTGCATGCCCTAGTATAGTTAGGAGGCATGGCTATAAACTTGAATTCGGGTAGTAAGACCCGGCGTGCAAGGGCCAGAGCTAACACACATTTGTGGGCCATTCCACACAACCTGGCTGGCGACTGTGAAACCTTATCAATTTGTAGACATCACCATTTGGTGACTTTCTGTAATGTTGCATCTAGACGTAGAACAACGTTTAATTGTGTGAGTAGATGCCTGATTCAATGCACGAGATTAATATAATCGAGGTCTGATATTTTCTTGCGCCTCGAGTTGTGATTTTCTGGGGGAGTATCCTATATTCGTGTATCTTCGGATTGTGAGCGTCATGCAAGGTCAATGCCGGTTACCTGTTTCAAACAGCACAGGTTTGTACAAAGTGTTTGCTGTAGTGTGGACGTAGGACTTTGTGATAAGGTTATTGTGAGCTGATTCACCACAATAAGGAATATCTACTAGTTCAATCTCCCTTAGTTCCAGTTATGTGTAAGTGTGTTGGTTTGTTTTATGTTAGGTCATTGTTTATATAGTATAATGTGTTAGATGTTATCACCATTATTTTAACTTATAGTAATTTTTAAATGAATATCACCAACTATGATGTTAAAGTCTTTTCTTTATTGATCAAGAGATGTGGTGTAGGAACTCTAGTAGAAGTTAGGCAACTAGAAGTGTCAGAATAATCCTCTATTGACTCTCCACTCTCCCGGTCTTCACTGCTACTCTGTACCTTGTCTACCTTTCGCTCTTGCTCCCCTTTTGACCTGTCTGTGCGGGTCGAAATTTGGGTGATTTCCATTCCGATGGTGCAGTTGTTGAGGGATCCTTTACTTATCCTTCAGCAGTTCGAACTATGCAACAGCTATTTTCATCATACTACCTACCGCTTCGTAGTCGAAGAGGGCCTATGTAGGGACTCCTCATTATCTAGAAGTTATCAAGTGCACGTGTTGCCTATCGTACGTCCTACATGCAGTTGCGAACCGAAGAATTAACTTTCACTGATCTTAGTTAGGTCACTCGCCCGTTGTGTGTTGATGGGTTGGCGATTTCTGCAACCATTCTGTCGATATCTTGGTAGTATCAGATCCTCTGTCGAGGCGTTGGGGAGGCTTCCTGGGCCCTGGGATTGACTCAGCAATCTTGGTAAGGTTGGCACCAAATGACAAATTTAGAGAAAGATGGAGGGTCCGAAAAAGATGTTTAACAGGCATCTAGGCCAAAAACTAAGGCACAAGACTACAATCCTATATGAATCTAGGTGGTAGTATTTCTGAAATACTCACCAGTGGACAGCGCTACGCAGGGAGAACAGTCAGCGATCAGGGAGGTTAATGAATGGCTAAGAAAGTGGTGCATGGAAGGAGGGGTTTGGGGGTTTTAGAGATGAGACAGGGACTCCTAATTTGACGCTGAGAGGTGCATTATATATATAGGAGCAGATTGCACCTCAATGAAGAGGGATCTCTGTGTAGGGGGTGGATGAAGCTAAAAAGGTTGGAGGAGATTTAATTTAAACTAAGATGAAGTGGGAGTGGAATGAAAACAGATAATGAACTAAATGGATAGAGGAGGATAAGTTAGGCTTATACCATGAGGAGACTAGTGGTGAGAGTGATGGGGGCAGTGCGAGAGTTTGACAAGCAGTGTGGAGACACCCCTATGTAAATACAATATATGAAAACTTCTAAAGACTAACCAAGTGGGGTGCAGAAAGGAAGGAGCAGATAAGATACTATAGTACAGTGCTGAAAAAAACTTAAAGATGTTGTAAGCAAGAGCCGACAGATAAAATGGGGGAGCTTGAATAATACCTTGCAATTGGGAGCAGTTATGATATGCATAGGCATACTGAAACCTGGTTGGATGGAACTTGTCTGGAATAGTTAATTTAGAGGGTTATTACTCTGTTTCCTCGGAAGGATCGAAAAATTTAGGAAGGCGGAGGTTGTGGGTATGTTGTATATGTTTAAACGGAGATTCACAAACCTATTATAAGGGCGATGATGTTTATGAAGGGAATGAGTGAAACAGATGTACGAGAACTTGTGGATGGAAATTAGCATGGAGTAAAAGTTATTAAAGAAAATGTTGTCGGGAATATGTTATAAACCATCAAATATTGTGAGATGAGGCAGAAGCTAAACTACTTTTACAAATGCGAAAAGGCATCAAAAGAATGGGTCATTGTTTGAGAATTGGGGGATTTGTAATAATCAGACAGAGACTGGGGCACAAGAGATTAGAGGTTACAACAAAAGGAAACAGGTTTTGGGGGTGCTAAAGACAATTAATGACCCAAATTATTGAGGAACCAACCACGGAGAGGGAAAGCAATAGCGATGGTCATAATCAAACAATGGTAGAAGTAAGACAAATATTCAAGTCCTGGAAAACATTGGGTTAAACAGGGATATAACAGGCTGCAATTTGAATAAATTATAAAAATAGATTTCTTGGGTTTCAACAAAGACCCTAAACTTTAGGAAAGGCAGATTTAATTAAATGAGGTCTAATCTAGAAGTAAAATACATTGGGATGATGTTTTGCAGGGAAAAAGGTAGAAGTATAAAGGGCAATCTTAAAATATGCTAGAAAGCCAACTTATCCGTGTTATCACCTTGGGTAATAAGTTAAAAAAATAAGTCACAAATCAATGTGGCTAAATAAATAGTAGGGGAAGGAAATGACAAGAAGAGGAAGGCCTTAGATCTGTAAGCCAGAGGGGACGGAAGACTAGTACGATTATAAGGAATGTAACAAAAATTGCAAAGGGCAATCAAATTGCAAAAATGGATAATGAAAAAGAGATTGCCAATAGAAAGTAGGGTCCAACCCTAAAAAGTGCTTTAAGTACCTTAATAACAAAAAAAATGAGCAGATAGAAAATATAGGACCTTCAGTGTGAGATGGGTTAGGCAGATATTGGAGAGAGAAGAAAAACGTGAGGAATTAATATAAATTCTTGCTCTGTGTTTACCAGGGAAGAATCAGTCAATCGTAGTGCGCACAGGAGGAAGCCACAACCTCCACTATTAAGAACAATTGGTTACAAGAACTTGACGAAAAAGTGTCGATAGCGGCTCGAAAACATAAACCCCGTCAATATAAGGAACGTGGCCCCGATGGCATAGCCATCCAATGAGTTCTCAAGGAGTTAAGCTCCACACGCGACATAGCCAACACATTTTAATATTCAAAGGACTCCCATTTCACAGGCTCCAGTACCACAAGATTGCGTAAAGCAGATGTAGTAGGCTATATTTGAAAAGGAGCTAGATCACGAACAGGGAGGCAATGTTACAGACCTGTAAACATGACTTAAAAGTAGGGAAACGACCTTGAAGGCTTATACAGGTAATATCAGGAATACCACTTGTAATGAGAAAACAAAATGATTAGAAATAGTCAGCAGGATTTATGACGCTAGATCTTGCCCAAACTCACTTATGTGTCTTTGAGGAGGTAAATGTAGGTAATTAGACAGGGGTTAATGCAGTTGATTGATGCGTCTATTAGATTTTGCAAGGCTGTGTGACGGCATTACACACAAAAGGTGGTGTACGCAAAATAAGGAAATTGGACCGTACTGAATAGTATGCACCTGGATTGAAAACTGGTAAAGGAGGACAGACACAGAGGGTTGTCCAAATGAAACTTTTTCAGGTTGGGCTAAAGTCTGAGTGGCAGTACCTCAGGATGGTACTGGGACTCATGCTTTTAACTTGTTTTTAATTGGACTTGAGGTTGGAATCAGAGCAAAAGTCCCATCATTGCTGATGATTACTAAAGTGTGTCAGGTATAGGGGGGGAATCAGAGCAGGATGTAATTTCCTTCAGAAGGGACTTGGAGAGACTGGGACAAGGGCATGCAAATGGGCACCCAAATGAGTTTAATACAGATAAATGAGGTATGCAGTGGGTGCGCAAGAATATAAACGTGCGACTACAAATTAAATGGGAGAATTAGTGGGGAATCTGATGGAGAAGATTTAGGAGGCTTGTAGGACTGCAGGCTAAGCACTAGTGCCCAATGTCATGCAGTAGCCAAAGGCAAACAAGATCTTATGCTTGCATCAAAAGGGCAGTGGATGGAAGGGAAAGTAAACATAAGTATCCCTTACCAAAGCACTAGTAAGAGCACACACTGAATATGGGGGTAGTACAATTGGGCGGCACCATGCCAGAAAATACATTATGGGAACTAGATGATGAGTGGCGAGGAGAAGAGCTACCAGATAATAGGGTAGAAGAGATGACAAACTAATTCTAGGAGAGGCTAGGCAAGGTTAGATTTCATTCATTAGAAAAGAGGCATCTTGAAAGGGAGGGGATTATAACTGATATACAAATATTAGTCGGGACAATACAATGAGCTTTCAGGAAAGAACTATTTCATACCACAGGGCTAGTACTATAAGGACTTGGGGCCATCCCAAGGTTGGAGGGAAGGAAATGTTCCACCAGCAAGCAAAGGAAAAGGGTTCTTTCACTAAGGGCAGTTAAAATGTGGACTTCATTACCCATGGAGACTGTGAGCGCGAGACAGTAGATTTGTTCAAAAAAGTGTTGGGCATCTTTTAGAGGGACAAGGGATACAGGGATATATACCAAATCAAGTTATACATGGGAAGGATGTTGATCCAGGGATGAATACGATTGCCATTCTGGAGTCCGGAAGGAATTCAATTTTACCCTTTTTAATGTTGATTTGTTGCCATTCCTTGCGATCAATAAGTAAAGTATAGATTAGAGCCATGTAAGAGTATCGTGTACACGGCCTCAGAATGTACTATAAAGCCTTAGTTGTGTGAAACTTGATGGACGTATGTCTTTTTTCAACCTTCACTTACTATATAACTATTGGAACTTTTTGTGTAACTGTATAGAAAAATGAGGTAATTTATTAAAACAAAGGTTTTTATAGTGGGAGCTATACCACTTTTTTTTGAAGTGCCCACAGTACTCCTAGGAAAACTGGATTTGCTGGGATTCTATTCGATTCTCTGGAAGATCACCAAGTTTAAAATCCCAATTGGATTTACCTTTTCGGAGATCCTACACTGTTTTCACATCGTCAACGGTTGGTTTTATAACTGTATTAAAATATATATTATATAGATATATAGTAGAGATATATATAAGAGTATAGATACTATATATATATATGATTATATATAATATTATAATTAATTGTTATAAGTATTAAAATTTATGGTAATTATCTTATTTAGTTATTAGCACATTTACAAGACAGTATATATGTATGTTCAGCATAACCTAACTAATATAGCGCTGCTTTTGGTGTATTTTTGTGAGTATATTATAGAGAGGACGAGAGAGAAAAAACGAGGAAAAACTGCGTGCCCGATCCATGGTAAAATCCAATAACAACATTTAATATACAGATATTAAGGAAAAAGCACACGACAATTTGTCAATGCAAAATAGCATTGGATGGGTAAAACCCATGCGCAACATGTGTCTGAGGCGCCGACCGCTTGCTTCAAGACGTCAGGACCTCCACTGTCGCCGGTTGTGACACGATCAGATGTCCTCCGGCAATTCAGATAAACAGCCTATGTTTACTGGCAGAAGACGCCGAGCTACTCCACACCGTAGCCCTACACTGATCCCGCTCCGCAAAACCACTTTTTTGACCATACACGTTTCTTCGGTTAACGGATTTCCTCAGGGGATAACGTGCATTCTCATTGGGTGCCTCTATTTAGAATGTTTCTGTCAAATTGCAGGCTTGTGAAAAAATACGCCCAGATTTTTACCTAGATTAGGCCATTCTGTGCTACAACTTGATTAGTTGAAGATCAACTAATTACTATGTCAACAGCTTATATACGTATGCATATAACAAAATACAGAAGGTGAATATATCAGAAAGTATAGTATACATAGTTAAACATGTATACATTATAACTGCAATTATATAACAGTTATCCCATTGTTTTTAGATACGGTTTGTATTTAATTATCAAACTCTATGATTGTAAATTAATAGATAAGAACCGTACATGAAACATATAACATATATTTAATGCAATCTAGAATAATAAATTACAGAGACGTTCAGAAATTATAATAAAAATGTCAATGATCAATAAGTTTTCTTGATTTAATATATATATTGTTACCCTTACATTACAGTTTCGTTTAGTCTCCAATTAAACTATTAGATATTTACTAATAAAATAAATTGGATATTGAAATAGCATTTATTGTCACTACAGATAGGCTTTATGGGATAGTATAGATATGATGGTTTAAACATATAAATCAATTTGAATGGAATAATATGAAGATTAACAGTTATATATATTATTGTTCTAGATGGCTAGTTCCTTCATAGAATTATTTAATGAAACCAATTACGCAATAGTCAAATTCGCTTACTATAAAAAAAGAGATGTACAAATGAAATGAATATCATCATTCAATAATATTACAAATAAAAACAAACATACAAATCCCAAATGATCAATTTCACCTACAATAGAACCACAAATATAAATAGGAATGTACTGTAAAAAATATGTATTGAAAACAATGAGGTACATAATTTAAACCTAAGAAAACATGGTGGGATATGTCAAACAAATAGTAAAATAATGGCGAAAAAATGACAAGATGTAAAAGAAAATATTAATCAAAATATTAATAAAGGAATATAAAAACCCTAACTCAAAGCTTATGCTGGAAAATGCGTAAAGTTAATCATAAAGTGGCCTTCTTGATATCTACCAATCATAGAGACAAAGGAAGCAAGAGACCAGTAACAAACCAGACAACCAGATATCATAATCCATATTGATTATGTCTTGTTGGTAAGTTGAAATAAAGTCAAATAAAATGTGTGATAATAAATGTGATTGTGTATTTGTATTGTATCTATTATAAAAAATAATTTTTTATAATATATTTTAGTCCGGGAATTGTGTATGTGTTTATGAAATAATTAAAAATTGATCTAATATTAACCTAATTTAATATAAAGTGATTGTACAGGGAGAGTGGGGAAGATTACTATGTGAATCTATGTGTGCAAATTAAATATGTAGGGCGATGTGGGCAAACCATAAGATGCATATGTGAAGAAAATAATAATATATAATTTAATTATGTACCCAGCCAAAGCCCCTAAGCCACCACACACAAAAGAACAGAGGGAACATGCTGCAAACATGTTGCAACCACGGACATTGTCCCTCCATAAGGGATGCGAATAAAAGGGACCTCTCTACACTATGGTTGCTTGTATCCATGCAATCGTTGGAACCATTGGACTCAACGTTCTAATACAATAGATCAAATAGGTTCTCCCGGGGGTGTAATCTCCTATATATATCACCCACTTAGCAATTTAGATGGAATATGCCTCTAAACATGATAGCAGAGAAGTGAAGAAGGATCCCTTATTGTGTTTTTCAAGATAATGTTCTATGTTCCAGGAAATGGCGTACCTTAAAAGTACGCACTGTCCTGACAAATATATTGGTAGCCACAAGGGCATGTGAATGGACATTTAAACTAAAAATTTGATAGGCAATTGACATGAAACTTAACAGTATGCACTGGATTATTATAATGTGATTTTGTAATTTGATCTACTTTATTTAAATGTCCACAGTCAAACATCTTTCGGCCCCACGGGGAAAAATTTCCATTTTTTAGTGTTTTGCTATTGGATGATCCACAGTTAGTTTTAAACGACTTGGAGGCTAGTATTGTTTTTGGAAACTTCTTGCTTTCTGACAGACCACAGGTATTTTGATGGTAATTTTTTACCTATAATTGGATCTGTCAGAATTATGCTCGCCCAATGTCGATTCAAGATGGATATATAACCCCGTGCAGCATTATTGATATGTAGTAATGAAGAAGAGGAGAATTGTTCAAATTGATTCACCTCCTAACATTTTATTCTTTGATTTGTTTCCTATTGGTTCTCACGGCAGGAGAGGTGCGATTGAGACCGTGCGCCGACCTGTTGAAAGTTTCATGTAGACATGGTGGATCAGGTATCACCTTTGGTTAGAACTCTTTTGACAAGCCAAATCCCCCTGGGCCAGATAGTCCGAGTCAAGAGAACATATTTCGCCTGAATCTACAAGAAACTGGCCCCTGGGGGATATTTTTTACCCTTTTTCTTATTAGGATTACTTTTACTGTTGAAGATAACCGTGGCTGCGACCTTTGGAATGAGTTTTTGTCAATTGATTTTAAAATTCCTCACTGACACCGAGTTCTAGATACTAAAAGACCATGTTCTGCTATTGTTTCGACGGTGAATTTTAGATCCATGTTATTGATGTTATATGAATTTAATTGTGCTTCAAGTCGTACTGATTGTCATCCAGATGATACTGAGATCCTCATGTACGGCCATAGAACACCAGGCTCGCCCCAGTCCGAATTGCCCCACACATGGAGATCCTCCGACCAAACCCCTGTAGAGGGTAGAATAACTGGGGCAAAAATGGTTCCCATGGCCATCCCACAGGTCTGCTAAATAAAAAAGATTCTTCAAATAAAAAGTAGTGTGAGTTTAAAATAAATTCGTATGGCCTGTAAAAATAAATGTAGTTTTGAAATTACCGATTTTGTCTCATGATCTAAGAAAATATTTGACTGCGTTAGACCTTTGTATTGTTTGATGAAGTATAAAGTGATGCTAGTCGCATTGTTGCCCAGATGTATGTGTTTCATGGATATTTTGAGATAGAGTTGATGACGTGCGCGTGTCCCTTAGATATTGATCTTATTTGGTCACCTATAGGCTATAGAAAATAATCCACGTTATTAGGACACGCTGGACGTCATCGACCTATCCCTGAAACATAGGTGTCCGGAGGAATAGCTGTTAAATGTTGTGTAATTTTGGGAATATGTACAGAATAGGGTGTTATCGGAGCTCAAATATACAAAAATTAATTCAGCTTTATTTATAACCTCCATATTTAGGCTTTAGATAGAACGCCTTAAACTGTGTCGGAAGCCCTCCAAGGATCCTCTTTTTAAAACACAGTAAGATACTCATCACCAAAACGGCAGTAAGCCCCAACAATAGTCTGATCTACTTGGATACAATTCCCTCCCTTGTCATGCTTGACTATAATTAAAATTGGTCCATGACCCAATTCTTATTGCAATAGTTCATTTTATGTAGGTATTCCTTTTTGAAGAATGACAGTGTTTTGAACAATAGATTAAAGTCATTAACACCATAGCATAAAAGGTTCTTAAAAGATCCCTTTGGATTGTATAGGGAAAAAAAACGGGGTTGTGATTTTGGTGTCAAAGGAGAAGAATTATGGCTTCCAAATTTGATGCCAGATCAATAGAATTTTGTGTATAAAGTGTCATCGCAAGACAACGGTAGATTGTAAGATTTCTTGATCTATCACATTGGAATTTCCACTGGTCAAATTGATCTGAGATAAATTCATGTTGTTGACAATGAACTCTAATCGCCTGGTTTGAGTGGTTTTTGATGGTGATGAATTTTCTACAGGATAGAGGTCATTGCCATGATACAAGCAACTTCCTGTGTAGAGAAAATCTCCTTGTTTCTCTGTTTTGTAACAAAAATGTTCATAGAGTGACTACTTCTGATGTATTTGTTTAAATCAACAAATAGATCCAAAGTTGTTAGTATGGAAGACTGCTGGGGTGCAATGGAGGCCCTTGGCTAGGAGTGAAATTTGGTTGGTTGATAATATAAAAAGTATGATAACAATAAAAACCATATCGTTCTGGATTGCTGATCATTAACCTGCTTCTCTCTTTCTTTCTTTGTTGCGCTTCCCTCTCAGGACTCCGTCCTCGCTGTCTCAATTCTTTCATCTGTGGTGTGTACGCTTATAATGATGGTTGGCGATCCCATAATGGTAATATTACAATCTCTTTTCCCTTTCTTCCCGCGGTTTCCTGTGTGGTCATCTAACTCAAAAAGAACAAGTATTGTGAGTTTTTTAGTGTACAGATTCAGAATTAGATTTAGAGTTCATTCTCTCATTTGTAATTTGGTTATTGTCTCCCTTACTTTAGCCTGTTCTTTTTGTCTTCCAACTGAATGTACCTTGATCCATAGTGTATATTTTTCATCCTGTAATACTCAAATTTTTTTCCACTGACTGACATATGGAGATTTTTGATGATATGTTTTCAGTTTTTTGGGTTTAGCATTATCAATCTACGTTTTGATGTATGCGCATGTCCTTGGTCCCTACTGTTATCTCGATAGTTGCCAGATTTGGCACTATTTGGTCATGTACTATGGGAGTATAAAGTCTGATTTATCTCTTCTTCACTGACTTTCATGACTCTCCAATCCCTACGTTGTCTGTGGCATGTCCATCTGGTCTTCTAAGCATACTTATTGTCTTTACGTTTCAGTAATTTTCCCTATTCTATTGAGTTCCTTTGAGTCAACCAATGTGGTCAAGTTCTAGATTTTCACTCTACAAATGGTACTAATGTTTCTTGTATTATTGTTCTATTTCTTTGGGCTTAGCCAACAATTTACCCTCCCTATATGAGATGAGTAACTTAACTCAAAGTAGTAATGAACTGTTTCTAAACCATTCAAATTAGTAGAAAATCTACATTTGTTCGAAAGTAGTTTTTTTTTATAGATCTAAGTCCTCTAGGGAACATCTTTATTGTCTAAATAATTTTGTAATGACAAATAAATCCAACCAGTGTTGCATTTCTCTCTTTGGCCACCTTCATTCAAGAATAAAAAGTGGTTGTAAATCTATACTAATCCTCTGTAGTCGCTGCAGAAATTGCATCTTTTGTTTTCTAAAAGCCCTTTCTTTGCTAGATTTCCATCATATTGGGTGAGTTGTTGTCAAAGGAGATATACCGTGTGACTGCGTTCCCTTACGGACTACCGTCATGGGTTGCAAAGAACAAAAGTGAATGTACATTTGACAAACGCCTGGATGTGTACGCAGCCCCACAGCAGACTCCTGCTATAACACACAAGAACCGCCCAGAAATAGTTAGCAACAGATGACCGATAAAATACAATTGTACAAAATTAAAATGGGGAACCTCGATGTAGTTCTACTACAGAGGTGATGTGAAAAAGTAAAAATATATTAAAATAAAAAAAAGGAAATGTAAAAAACATGAAACATTTATATATGTGAAAAACAAAAAAATTATAATGTTTTTGTTTTTTTTGATATGATGTTGCGGTTTTTGTTTGTTTTGTGCCATAATTTGGGTTTGGGGTTATTTTGTCCTTTGGCCTATGTCTGTTTCCTTTTCTTTGTTATTTTTTTCATTGTGGTAGGCTTCCTTTTTTTTTTTTTTGTTGTTATCTTTATATTTTTTGAATTTCTTAATTTTTTTTGTTTGTTTTTTAGGCTGTTTGTGTTTTGGGTTGCTTTGTTTTTATCGGTTATTTGTTTTTTATTCAAATGTTGTTGCTCTGCTTTTTGTCTTTGTTTTAGCTTGGGGGCGGGGGGTGGTTGTGTTGTTTGTGTGAGTTGTTATCTTTGTTTGTGTTGTGGGTGTAGGTTGTTTTTTTTTTTGCGAATTTTTTGTAGGTTTGTTTTTGGTTGTTTTTCTTTTTTGTTTCTGTTTTGTTTGTTGCCTTTGTAAGTACTGTAATTTTTTCTTTTTGTTTTGGTGTATGTTTTTGGGTAAAATATATATAAAAAACAAAGAAACAACATATAACAAATTATAATATGAAACAAAATAAAAATGGGTGTACCTGTCACATGATAATAGATGATTACTGGCTATGAAATTAAAAGTCGCGGGCCTGCTATTCTTTGGGGGTTCAGCCAACCTACCAGGACAAATTCTATTATGAGAAAAAAAAGAAAAGAAAAGAAAGAGCGCCCGCGATTCCATGTGTAAATCCAATAACAAAATTTAAGGAATAAGATATAAGACAAATGCGCACAGACAATTTGTCAATGCAAAATACAGCATTGTATGGGTTTAACCATGCCCGACCAACTGATGTCTACTCGCGACGACTGCTTCAATACTACAGACCTACACTGTTTGCCAATTGGACACGACATGTATCCCTCGGCAATTCAGATAAACAGCAGCATCTGTTGTCCTAGGACAGGTGTATTGGAATACTGCTGTGCGGCTCAAGGGAAAGTCTCCCTTACTGGCAGAAGACAGCCCGCAGGCTACTTCCACACACGTAGACTTGCAAAACACACGTCGCCATACGGTTTCTTGCCGGTTAAGGATTCATCAGGATAAATGCATCTCATTGGGCTGCTATTTTAGAATGCTTATGTCCAATTGCAGCTGTGAATAAATACGCCCAATTTTACCATAGATTAGGTTCATCTGTGCCTAACAATGATTAGTGTAATATCAATAATTACTATATAAACAGCTATATACTATGCATAATACAATAATACAGAAAGATTATAATAAGTATACAGAAATATAGATATACATAGGTTAAACATGATCATAACAGATAACTAGCAATTCTATAAACGAGTATCCGAATTGTTTTAGATTACTGCGGTTTAGTATGTAATTCTCAAACTCTATGATTGTAATATTAAAGATAAATTACAGTTACATAGAACATATAACAATATATTTTAAGATGTCATTATCTAGAATATAAAATTACAGAGACGTATTTTTGAAACCAAATATTATAATAAATGTCAATGACTCAATAAATGTTTTCGTGTATTTAAATATATATATTACTTATTAATACAGTTTATTTCTCCAATAAACATTATATCTTTATTAATAAAACATAATTGGGATATTGCAAATCAGCATTATTGTATCCACTACCAGAGATGGCTTATGGATAGTGGAAGTATGATCGTGATGTTCAAACATACAAATAATATTAGAATTAATAATTATGAAATATATAAATTTTATATATATGGTTCTAGTGGCTAGTCTTCATAGGAATGTATTTATGAAACCACATTCCGCAATAGTCAAATTTGATACTATAAAAATGAAGATGTACAAATGAAACATGAATTATCAATACATAAATGATTACAAATCAGAAACATACAATGTAATGATCAATTCACCTCATAGAACCACAGAAAAAGAAGAATATTACTGAGTAAGAAAATAGGTATTGAACAATGATCGTACATAAATTTAACATAAGAACACCTGGCTGGCATATTCAAACAAATAGTACAATAATGCCGATAAATGAAAGAAATATTAAATCAACAAATATTAAATAAGGAATTATAAAAACGCCTAAACCGTCAAAGCTTATGCTGGGAAAAATCTAAAGAATACATAAGCTGAACTCTTTCATATCTACAATATAGAGACATAGCCCGATCCCGAGCTCCATACCACAAGACTTATCTCAAGCCAGTATTCAATAGATAAGACTTGATGATGAATTTATATAAACTGTTAGTCAGCCACACAAGAATAAAGCAAAAATAGTGTGGTTTTTCAATGATTTTATAATCTGAGGATTATACCAAGTGGAGGAACATATGGACGCCATAAAAACAGACCCAATGAACAGATGGTTATAGATATAGGATTACCATCTTTCAATATCAGATAATTGGTAAATTCATTGGAGCGGATCGCCAAAGAACAGGAAAGAGACACAGCTCCAACAAACTAGGACTGCTGGGGGCTGAGTACACATCCAGTGCTGTCAAATTTTACAATTCAAGTATAAATATAATTATATATATATATAGCATATTCACTATATATATATAATATATTATATATATATTTATATATATTATATATTTTAATTGAATGTAAAATTTGACAGCACCTGCTGGATGTGGGCTGGTACACATCCAGGTGCTGTCAATTATTCATATCTAAATATATATATATATATAATATATATATATATATATATATATATATATATATATATATATTGAATGTAAAAGTTGACAGCACCTGGATGTTACCGCCCCACAGCAGTCTATATATTATATATATTATGCAAATACAACTGTATGCTCATCTGCGGTCTTAGGCAGTGTCTGCAACCAGCCTTATCCCCATTATCACCCAGCATACAGCAATTCCATGCATCAATGGGATTCTGGGAAATGACATGCAAATGAGCAACAGCGTGTCACTTTTGCCTCAAAACCATTTTTAACATGGTTCCCTAGAGGCTAAGCTTGCTGCAGTTGAGTCACAGCTTTGAGCAAGCCAGGGTTAAGGTGCTACCCAGAAAAAGACCACCCAACAGACAGCCGTGTTCGACCTTAAGAGCGGTCCTCCTCAGTGTGGGGTGATTTAATGGGTAGCAAAGAGCCATCTATATGTTCTAGAGGACAAAAAGTGACACTGTGCTATCTTGCTGCATGTATTCTCGCATCACCCTTGCTGAGGGAAGTTGCTGTATGCTGGGGTGATAATGGGAACGGCGGCGGTTGACAGACCTGTAAGTAATGCAGTGATCGTGATTAGCATTGTATTGCATTTGTGGGGAGGATAGGGGCGGGTTTTGTCCCACTTTTTTTATCACCATAACACTCAGTATTTAGGTATAGAATATATATAATATATATATATATTAAATATATATATATATATATCTATATATTATACTAAAGCTTGCCTTAAACTAGCCCGGTTACATTCTGCGTATGTGTGAGGGTGTAACCTAGGCTAGTTAAGGAAGTTTACGATAGCGCATTTCTGCATTGACTAATGACCATAGGATACAAGCAGGGGCTTCGCCGTAGAGCAGTCCCAGTTGAATGGCGACTGCCAGGGACCCCCGCCGTTAATCTGATGGGCCATAATCAATG